>JARACY010000991.1:0-69731 GCA_029255725.1 Scrobipalpa atriplicella | reverse complement strand
CATATGGAAAACCTTGACTGGCACCTTTTTACTCGCATACCATGGATTTTCAAACCATTGATAATCGTATTGTACTGTACAGAGTGATCGCTGAAGACTGTCACCTGATTGGCGAAGCGGTAATAACCCTGATAGGGGTGACGCCTCACCTCGGCAAATCCATGTTCAGGGTTGCGCACTGCAAGTTCAGCATTGAGGTAATTTGTTACTTCATTTATAACTAGCTTTCCACCCTACATTTACACCGTGGGCTGAATAAGTTTTCCCATGGGAATGAGTTTTCACGCGGTAATAATTGATCTGTCACTCTTTAGGCACCTAACTTATTGTATACAAAATGAAAATAAGTACCATGCATGCTGACGCACTGTTGCTTTTGACGAGAAAGATGTGTGAAAAATCTGTAGTTACTTAAGCTTGCTGTGTTTCATTGGTTAGATTTGAGGGAATGTCATTAGTCTTGAAGGTAAATTCACTCCAGCGTGTCAAAATCAAAAGCCCGTATTAATAATCAGCTCTCAAGAGTGACAGCTAGATTGGATTCGTATCAGAAATGTCATTTCAGTACAAAACGGGCTGTCAAATCCATACTTAATATTGCTCTCAATGTTGAGATCGTTTTATAAATACGAGCCTTAATCACCTTCAAATTAGTGTAGTCTAGACCGTAGAGTCAAAATAAAAAGTATTGTGAAATACTTACAGATGATAATGTTGACGGTTTTATTCCCTTTCCATTTAGATAGTTTCATGAAATAATTAATGTTTCAGATATTTCAACCTGGTTTCCCAGTGCCTCCAGTCATCGTACCTTACTTCACTAAAAAGCAAAGTAAGATAATTTATTACACAATTTAGCCTGGCCGACGAAAACAAATCAGGAAAATTATTACATAGATTTTTTCTAGGTTAAGTTGTCTTTATTAACATACTCTATATATCTTGTCGTATGGGTTTCGAGTCAATGAACCCCATGAACCAGGTGTCAAAGTTTTTAAACCGACTGATTACACAGCATTAGCTGTGTAACGACCACTATCAAAGACAGCGACCAGGACCGACGTATCCTCCAAAGCACGGAATCTTTTTCTTCCAGACTATCAGGTGATTCAGCCTGCATTGTCCTAACCAAGCTGGGAAAAATCTTGAACTTTACAAATATCAACTTTTTTCCCCCGGGAAATCGGGAATCGAACTCAGGACCTCAGCTCTAGACCACGGAGGAAATTATTATTTAATTTACACACTAAAAGAACTGAATCAATATTGAAAAGTGCACCTGGAAAACTAGTTTGTCTACCAGGCACCTGGGTTGAACTAACTGGGTAAACCGGTAAACCATGTTGTTTTTGTTTCTCAGGTGATCAGCTGCATCAGCTGATGTCGCAGCCAATCGGTAGCGAGCTGCAGGCCAAGGTGCAGGGAGTGGTGGTCACTCTCATGAACAGCTCCGCCGTCTTCGGACCGGAAGCGCCTCAATTCCGGTAAGTTATGATCAGGGACCGAAACGATTACATCAACATTAATTATTAACGGTTTTTCATGAAATTTCGTATATTTGCACAATTGGTTTAGTGCAACAAATAAACGAAATTTCATGAAAATCAATACATAATTTGCTGAAATAATCTCATCCGTTTCGAGCGGGCCTGCACAGATATCTTCTTTGCTGACTGTTACCTAACCTATACAGACTGTTTTTAATATTTTACTTAAATATTTGAACTCAACAGATTAGCCCAGAAACAAATATTTAAGCAGACTGAAAAATATATGATCCTGTTGGTGCGAGAACTGAATAAAGCCAGCATTCGGGAGAACCAAGGCGTCATTAGCATGGACGATCTATCGGTCATCTTTGATGATGGTGTCCTTAAAGTAAGCATCATCTTCAAATTCAGAACTTTTAGAAGCTTTATTTCACTAGTAGATATGACCAATCTAATTATTTTATTATTAACTTTACAGAAAGACGACGAAAAAGACTTAACGGCAGCGAAAGTGACTGGGGTTACTATGAACGGGCTAGATATGGCCTATGCGTCTTTCCGCGGCGGTCCGGTCAAGATGGTCAAGACAAAAATCATAGAAGAAATACGGTTCTATCGACTACAGGTAAGGCGCCACAGTAAAATTCGACCGAGTGTCCTGCAGAGCACAAGATTATGTTCAAAAAGAATATACCATTCACGATCTTCAGCGTATCGTGCCGGCGATCTAGCCAAGCCAACTGAACCATCGAGCGATTCAATCCACCCAGCAGCTTATTGAAACATCAACCTTTAGCTTCTTTATTTTATGGTTAACTTCCAAAATATTGAAGGATACCATTACCTACCTAATATAACTTCATACTTCATTATTGAAAATACCAACAAGGTTCTGCCAAAGTGTCTGTATTCCGCGTTTATCTGATACGTATTTTGTACTCGCTTTAATACTCCCATTAATTTCTCAGATCCGTGGCAAGTTGCATTTTGAGAATGCCACATCAAAAGGGGTGTACGATTTTGCTGCTGAATTGATAGACGTACCGGTAGCCATCGAAATCAACATTGAAGAAGGAGATCCAAAGCATGATGTGAAAGGGAAGAAATCTTTGGGAAAAATAGATGTCCTGCCTTGGAGGTTAGTGACTTTTAATAGCATAGCATGAAACCTACACGACAGAAGAAGAATAGTGTTTATGAAATACTCGACTACTTACTAGTATAGTAGGGTATGACGGAGTAAGGGGTAGTTCAAGTGTTATACAATTTCAAATAGTCTCTACAAATAGATTTCGTCGTATTGTAACATTAGAAAGACTATGTTCACCTTGAGTAACATAAACTTTTAAGGAAAATCTTTGATTCCCACGGGAAAACGTCATTGAGCTCGACTCCATTGAATAAATTCTTCGTTAGAAACAGACACAAACCTTTCCTCTTTGTAATATTTGCATAGACTTTTTCGTCTACTGAGTCTTATAATTGCCTTTTCAGGGAAGTCATCTTTATTCCTGGAAACTTGAAGTACGTGAGGATCAAAATGACGCCTGGTGACATTTTCATTCAGGCATACTTGCTGCAGGAAGCACCCAAGGCCGTAGCAAAACACTTAGATGTAGTCCTTCCATTGGCTGTCGATGCCGACGGAGCCGAGAAAAATACTATCAATCAGTATGATGAAGTAGGAAATTCACAAAAATCAAAAATGAAGTCAGACATGCCTTTAGACAGAGACCAAGATAGCCCGTTTGGGTTTGATGGTGACAAACTATAAACAATACGTAACTAAGTGCAAATTATGTGTAACTTTTATTATACTTACCTATAGTTGTGGTTGAAAAAATACATTTTTTATTTACTATTTTATTTATATTTGAATAATTATCGATAAAGTTGTGTTTGATATTGTTTGTATCCAGTATGTATTAAAAAACTTACAATATTCCTTTATTTCCAAACATGTTTGAAAAACAAGAATTAGTCACAGTATCACAGAAATACGATATTTTAACTTGCGATCAAGCCTTCGAAATTCGTTGTCATTCGTTGTGCAACAGGCAAAACGCTCTCTACAAAGCTGAAATTGGCCTAAGTGTAATATTTTCAGTATGGCTCCACATTCTCAGTTTTTGTCAAAGCCAAGGAAAACAAGAAGCCGGAAATAGCTACATTATCATCGTAAGATATGTGTATTATACTTTTATTTATGGATAAGATGGCCTAAACAAACTTACCCAATATAAAGGAAGGCTACTCTACCAAGAGTCAACATTTGCTCTCCCATCTCACCTGAGCGTAAGTATCTTCGGAGGAAATAATACCAACATAATATAGGTATATACCTATTTTGTTGTAGTTTAGTCTTAGTGCCTGGTTTACATTGTACCAGTGGTAAGTATAGAGGATAGTTGAACCATGTAAACCGTCCTTTAAGTGGGTTTTTAAGTTTCCTTTCCACTTAAACAATGCAACCAGCCATAAGGGATAGAGGCGTGACTATATTCTATGTATTTTAGAAAAAGCAGCAATGATAGAAGAGATAGCACCTGTCGGCTTGTTGCCATACTCATTGTTTGAATAGGACCTTGATAGAATGAAGAAGAATGATAGCTACAATATCGGAAGAAAGTGTGGAAGAAAAATTCCTTTTATAGATATGTATAGTGCTGTTTCACTGTGCCAGTGCCAGGTTAACTATGCGGGCTTTTAAGGGACAGCGTACCAGAAACTGATAGGAGTTGCTCAGTCAACAAAACTGAACAACTTTCACCAGAAAATTGTTTCAGAAAATGAAAAAAAAAAAAATGGCTTTTCCATACAAATAAAATTGTCTGTCGGAGTGTTAATTTTGTATGGCAAAGTCAATTTTTTTTTCATTTCCTGAAAAAAGAAAATCCTGGTGAAAGTTGTTCAGTTTCGTTGACCGATCTACTCCTTTCAGTTTCTGGTATGCTGTCTCTTACACCCGGCATAGGTAGGGAAAACTTTTACTGTACTGGGCGTTCATTTAATTGCATGTCACAGCTTAGAGGATATTTCAGTAAAGTTTTCTGATATTTTGCTCACCTATTTTAACGGATTTATGCTGCAGTTCGAAATACTTAATTAAAAACACAGCTTAAAACTGTTAAAAAATATTTTATTAAAACACACTTCTTCTGCAGTTTTAGCATTGCTTTTTACAGTGTTTTACGTATAAACATGAATAATAATATATAACAAACAAAATACAAACACAGTAACTAAAAAAAAAAATTTCAAAGCAAACAAAAAAAAATTTGGCTGAAGTCCAACTAAACCTTTCATCACCTAAAGGAGGAAATTATTCAAATTAATAATATCTGCAAAGCAACACTAGTAATTTATAAAAAGCTCAAAATATTTAAAACTCCAAAGTTCGAGTTAGTCCTAAAATGAAACCTTTGTATGACCTTTAAACTTAGCTGGAAATCGTTCTATTTCACACACTCCGTACACCAATCCTATTCTGGGAAAAATACGGTGGGTAATTTCTCTTGAGAGGAAACACGGTGTTCCATTGGGAACGGATCCGATTGCGACGCCGACTCCAGCCAGGACATTTCTATTTCTAGGATAGGTATTTACGTGTGTAGGATATTTCTCTCGATTTGGATGAAATTACCACATGGATTTGTCAATAAACGCTGCTCTTAGTCAGGGAAATATGGAGAGATTAAAACAGATATATATTTTCTGTCCCGTCATATCAGCGATAACTTTTCATTTACCGGGCTACAACATCACATCACAAACCACACTGTAATTTTCATGTAAACTTTTTAGGTCCTTCGCCCTTTGACTGTACGGCAAAAAGAGCCCAAGGGTACATTCCACGTAAGGACAAAAAGGTCCGTCTTGTTTGGTTTATTAATATAAGATGAGAATTAGTCATCGGAACGCCCACTCTATAGAAATGTATTATTTATGATTAATATGATTTTATTGCGAAAGGCGAATGAAATAAGGGGTCCCAATTTGCATTCTGCAGATAGCAAAATATTACGCAAGCCGTATACCCTGTATCGGAAAATTGATGTTTCACACAATATTTTTGTGATACATAGGTACAACGGTACCACCATGGGATCGTCTAGAAAAAGGTCATCTCATATTCTAGGGCTCGTATTATAATGATCCTCCTTTGTTCAGAGGTCCTCCTCGTTGTCCTCTGTAGGTATTATTACTCTTCTCTGTGGTCCTCTGTGATTGGGACGATTGGGACATGGATTGGGACAATTTTGATTTGTTGTTCTTGTCAGATTATTCTTTAAAAATTGTTTATGAAAATACCTATATATCGCTAAGAAAAATGCATAAATCCACGGCCAGATAATTTACAGAAACCATTTTATGATGACAGACTCGGATAAAACATGCTTAATTGGCGGGTACCTGTATACCTTTTTATAATTACTTATTTTAATGCAATTCCAGCTCATTATGAAATACTTCCCACGCTGGATATTATGGATTGACAAATTGAATAGATAAAACGCGATTCTTTGACGAACTCGACTCGAATCTCGACTTTGTAACACCCATAACTATATATTATCTGTTTCAGTGTGGTACTATGTAGCTGCAAGATATGCTGTGTGATGTTTGTAACTGTGTTTGGAATTTGGTTTAGCATGCTTTTCTACAATACTGTAAAGAAGTTTACAGTCTTGCCATGACTCCTGCAATCACATAAGCGCACTAGAGCGGGAAAATGCTGAATGTAGTCGCTGTAGCGGTGGTAGCGGCACCATAGAGATGTGTGAGCGGCACCGTAGTCGCTGTAGCAGGACCGTAGTCACCGTAGCGACTTCGTAGTCGCTGCAGCGATACCGTAGCCGCTGTAGCAGCACCATTGACGCTGTAGGGAGGCATCGTAGTATAACTGTAGCGGCACTATGGTCGCTGTAGCCGGAATCTACTACTGATGATCTCTAGGCACTCCTTGTCTAGTTTAGTCGAATAGAATAAATATCAGATAAAAATTCGTTGCCCGTTATTTTGTTAAACTATAAGTAATTTTGTTTATGTGTAGGTATATCTGAGTTACAATTTACGAATATTATTAAAATTGTTTTATAATAATGTTACACTAGTTACTAAAATAAAATAATGCTTTGAAAACATTTCAAACATTATTTCATCAAGACTGCAGGCAGGTAGCTGAAATTATTAATCCGGGCTTATAAACTGTATTTTCAACCTGATTTTAGCCTTTAAACCTCATACAAAATGTAAATAACTGGAATGGCTTTCATCCCTTACCCAAGTTTTTGTAGAAAAGGACGACAAAATCCCATATTGTTACATTATTAAGATAGCGCCCTGAAACGGTCGTTGAATCTACAGTACACAAAAAAGGCTCCTACACATATGGTCCCGGCGCGGCAAACCCTCCGATCGGCACAAGTGGCAGTTTGCGCGGTAAGTGCCGACGTTACTGTGTGTAGAAGGCTGAGGCAACTGCGTGGAGTTTGGAGAAATCGGTCAAGAGTGTGTTTGGTCAAGTAGCTACAATGAGCCACGTAGCGCCTTGGGCATCATGATAATGCCATCTTAAATTGTATGAACCTAAATTTAGGAAATTCCCTCTATTATCAGTAGTTCAATGGTACAGTTCAATGAATGTCCCTCAATATCCTGGTGGGTTGAAGATTGAAGTTAAGTAAAGTCGTAATGTTCTTCTCATAAAATTTCCAATATCTATAATATTTAAAAATATGAAACAAAAAAAAAATACCTCCCTGAGGTAGGCAAATACTAAAGGTGTTGGCTAACCTATCATTTTGTATGCAAAGTATGGGAGGTTCTCCAATTCTATTTCCTTTTTCGAAATTGGATCTTTATTCTACTGTATTATTATTATGTTGTCCTTTCCGATTAGTTGCTAATTAATTTACAAAGATCGTTTTCTATTGAAAAAACTAGCTTTTTGTCCCGAGGTTTCATCCGCGGCTAAATAGTTTTACCGTGAGAATGAGGTATTTTGCCGCGGTAAAAAGTAGCCTATATCCGTCTCCAGGCTACCGTCTATAGTCCTGCCGAATTTCATCAAAATCGGTTCAGCCGCTTAGGCGTGAAAGAGTAACAAACAAACAGAGTTACTTTCGCATTTATAATATTATATAGTTTATAGTAGGTATGGATACTCTAAGGTATGGATTCAACGAATTTTCCCATGGTAAACTCTTGAACAAGCTCCGAACAAAGGCGGCACGGATTTGTGAAGCAATCGCCCGTAAAAGTTACGTGTGCCCGTAAATGCTACGTTCATGAGTGTGTCCCTAGTAATTGCGTACTAAAATGTGCAGGTAGCCGCCGTTATAGCAAATCGATGGATAACTTGGAAAGTTGAGGCTAGTTTTTAGTCGAGAGGACAGAAAAAGAAAATGTCCAGAACTCTGATTAAGTATATTGCTTATTTCACCACTAGAGGTCAAAATAATCAGAGTTCCAGCCACTGAACTAGTAATATTACTTCATAAGGCCATAGTTTGCCCATCATCATCATCATCCGCTTCAGCCCACATCCGCCCACTGTAGGGTATAGGCCTCTTTTCTACTGTTGCCCATACAGTAAATTAAAGATAATTTAATGATAATAGGCAGGCAGCCTTTTAGCATAAAAAAAAATTAAGTAGCGCACTATGTGGCACTAGTTCAAAATAGCGTATTTCGATTTGAGATATGTATATTATTGCACATATCAAATACCTGAACAAAATCCTACTGAGATTGAGTCAAACGTGATACACCCAGGTGAATCAAGCGTGTGGGTGGACCACGGGCGAAGAGGAAAATTCTCAGTAGATTTTTGTGGTGTAGGTACCAACTTACTTACTAGAGACTAAGGCCCGTATTTATAATCAGCTCTTGAGACTGACAGCGAGTTTGAGTTCGTATCACAAATGTCATTTCAGTACAAAACGGACTGTTAAATCTATACTTAATATTGCTCTCAACTCAATCTTGAGATCGCTTTATAAATATGAGCCTATAAAAACTAACTTAACGCAGGCTTTACTATCCCAATCTCAGGGCTGATGTGAACTGTCCTTGGTATAAACCTTGAGGTATAAACGTATAAACTCTTGAGATGTAAACAGTCTTACCCCTACTAACGTGTGCAAGGGACAAAGCTTACCGCAAACTGATAGGGGTTGCTAAGTCAATGAAATTGAACTACATTATTTCATGAGAAAAAACAATTACGGGTTGCACTCTGGGAGTGCCGGCAGAAGTTAAAACTTGAACAGAGTAGACTTGATCGTAACCTTACCTGAATAATTATAACAGTTTCAACAGATGGCGCTAGTAGGTTTCTAAAACGCAACTCTTGTCTGACGCGATCGGCCATTTTGCTTGGCCTCTGTTTGCATATAATTTGTGTGTGACCAAAGGTCAGGAACTCTGGTCTGTCGATCTTTCGCGAGTTTAATTTTTTTTACCCATCCCAAAAAGTGCACAACGCCGTTAAATAAGTTCTCACTTCAAAAATACTTTCCCATACAAAATGCCTACCTACCTCGATTAGATTTGTACGGCAACTTTTTTTATTATTTCCTAAAAAAAAATCTTTTGCAATCGTTTTTCAGTTTCATAGACTGAGCAACCCCCAACTAACATGACAGCGTCAAGATAGCCTACATATCACTGTTACAATGCTCTCATCTAAGATGAAGAGTGTTAAGGATACCTATAGAAGGGTGGTAGAGATATCTTTAACACCCTTATAACCACGAATCAGGCCCACGTTTTTACAGGTAAAGGTGTCAGGAAGCTTATATAACAGTGTTACTTAAGGGTTAGAAATACTTCGAAATGAGTTAATTCACCCTCAGCTATTACTTTTGCCGGTTCTACATTCTCATAGAAGCATTGGCTAACACTATAGGTATGAGACAACCCTCAATTAAGAATTTTAAACTTGTTAAACCTATAAGAGAGAGTGGGTTAACGCTTTAACGCGTACAAGATATCTAAAACATTTTCAATTAAATATATGACCGCTTTTTGAGAACTCTTTTTGTACTGTTTTTATGGTATTAGCTTCAAATAAATCCAAAACGATCAAACTCATAAAATAAGTGACATAATGAACAGTACACAAAGAAAATAAACATGTCACAGCCACATTTTTAATGGCGATGCTAAGTTTCTCTCAAAACATTAAATTTTATCATCATGTTAAGTTAAAATGTGCTGCGCCTGCAAATTTACGATAAATGTATACCAGTTTTTCATCTCAATTTCAACGCGCTCCGGATTAATTAAAGATTTAAAGTAATAATTATGCATGATAAAATAGGTGCCTCAAAGTTTTATCACCAACTTGTTCTTTTTGTCGCCTATTGGCCAGAAAAGTTACGTGGCATCGATAGAATGATAAAATAAACATTATTTATGGAGTATTTTGTACATAAATCTTGATCAAACAAGTATATTTTAGGTTAGTTTATTAAAATAATGGCGAACTTGCCATTACAGCTTTAGCTCTCCCTTAACGCATCTATTACACTTTTTGAGACACTGCATCTATAGTCGAGAGTATTGTGCAGTATATAGTATATATAAGAGTGTAATAATTGTCTCAAAGAAAACGTTTAACTATATCGAAGACAATACAACAGGCTAAGCATTTTTAAACCTGATAGAATCTTCGAGTTCTTATAATGCATTAACTTACACCATTACCTTTAGAATGCCATTAAAATGCACTTACTTAACACAATGTGCTTTCGTAAAATCAACGTTGCTGCTTAAACCTGCCGAATTGAGATGATCAACACTTTTGGCAATCGTAAAATCAACGTTACAGCTTAAACCTCCAGAAATGAGATGATCAACACTTTTGGCATCTTCTTTAATTTTCGAGTTACTACACTCTTGACAAACTCTGTTTAAAACACCATTGCCTGTAGAAAGCCTTCAAAAATGTACACAGCTAACACAATAAGCATTAGTAAAGTACGAACGTAGTTACGTTAAAGCTTTAAACTTCATAAGAGAGCTATGCAACGCTTTTAGTATCTGGTGTTACGACACACTTGACTAACACCGTTATGCATCCCATGCCTGTAGATTAAAGTTATCACAACACCTAAAGATATATAAGATACTTCACAGCAACCATTAAGTAACAATAAACATCAGTAAGTGTCAGCGGACGCTGTTGTAAAGATTTAAGTGTTGCAAACAGGTTAAAACTATACAGCTTGACTCCACTAGCTGTAATTAACACTATTATTATTCTGAATACTGCATAAAATCATCTATTACAGCTCTAGAATCACTATTGGAGTTGAATTTATTTCTTAACCCCTCTTTAACGTTCCAAGCTATGACTGAGATTATTATAACGCCGTTCAAAAGATTAAAGTTTTAAAGAAGCCTGTAACTGACGGTATAATGTTTGTTGGGCCACTATCAGTTTGCGGGAAGCTGTCCCTTACACCCTTCATGAACCTCCCGGAATACTAGTAACCAGGCTTATACTTATTTTGACGAAAATTGGTTTAGCAATCGAGAAACCTTAGTAAATCCCGGCTTTACAGCCATGAGTGTAAAATTGTATTTTGTCGTGGCCACTGTTTCTCGTAGCCATTACCGAGGCTCTTCTGAGCGGACCCGGGGACAGTCGGGAATCTTACGCCCGTATTTATAATCAGCTCTCAAGAGTGACAGCAAGTTTGAGTTTGTATCAGAAATGACATTCCAGTACAAAATTACCTGTCAAACCCGCACTCAATATTGCTCTCAATCTTGAGATCGCTTTATAAATACGAGCCTTACACCCTATTTTTTGAGGATTATGGAATATGAAAAGTAAGAAATTATAATAAGGTTCAGTAGTTGAGCTCCCGATTTGGATGTCGTAGGTCCCATTCCCACGGGGGAAAAACATAGTTGATATTTGTTAATTTATCACGAGATTTTCCCCAGTTTCGTTAGGACATTGCAGGCTTGCATGTTCGTCTGTAAGATAAAGGAAACGATCGCTGTCTTTGATAGTGGTCATTACACAAACCATGTCAAGGCCTAATAGCTGTTCTACTAGGCGGAGGGGTTCCTAAAGAGTTGTTTTACTCGAAAACTAACTCGATAAGAAGAAGAAGACCAACTCTCTTCCGAGCAGGACCCGGGGACAAGAGACAGTCTTACGGGACCCGGGGACATCTTGCCATCATTTATGCCCTGTTCTAAGGAACCTAACTCTTCTTTATACTTATAAATTATTATTTTGCGCTATCAAAACTTTAATAACTGTTAACAATCACAATCATGTCTGCAAAAAAATATTTTTACTGTATACTCTGTATTCCAATTGATGCTCTTCTCATCTTAAAATGAGTATGTAAAAAAATAATTATTACAATTATTTTGATTTAATTTTTAATTAGTATTAGTACCTATATTGGTGTGTTCGAAGTTCAACACTACTAAATAATTTTGTACCGGTATCTAACTAGAGATGAAAAGAAATATCATATTATACAAGAAACAATTTTATTATAATACCTTTATTACATTACGATGTCATTACCTAAGTTAAGCATAAAATATAGTTTTGTATTTCCATTTCAAAAAATACTTTAGTTTATCATTTATTATGCTTCCATGCTGGACTGGGAGCGATGGAAAAACATAGAATGTGCCAGCTGCATCTCCTCCCGGGCATGCTGTAAAAACCAGCTAAGGGGTACGAGGGTTTCAATAATTGCAATTTAGGCGATGGGCTGACAACCCGTCACTAAAGCAATACACTACCTACATAATCATCTGTAATTAATAGCCCTCAAAACTTGTCAGACGTGGCGGGACGACCTTATTTAGGTCGTTTTCGCTCTGCCTACTCCATTTGGGATAAAGGCGTGATTTTATGTATGTAGGTATATATGTATCATTTATTTTCTTGTTACAAAATCGTATTCTTCTATCAATTAACGATGTTTGAGTCTGTATTGTTTGAATTGTTAGAAATATAATAGTTATAAAGATATATTCCATAAATAATTGCGGACATGATCGGGGAAATTACTGCCACCCCCTTAAAATACAGGAACAAAACACTGGAAATAAATATAAAATAAGAACAGAAACGTCACGGTATTTATACCACGGTGGTATACCCAACTTTTTCTAAGAAACCACGTCGAAACACATATGCATTTTTTTTAAATGACCTATATACTCGTAGGTTCATGCCTTAAAATTAGGTCAACCAATTTTAGTTAGGTTTTTAGTTCGTCGATGATAGTTAATGTACCTACCGGTAAAAGTTAAAACATTTTAGAATCTAAACAGGTGGCAAACAAGCATGAAGTCCGCCTAGAATCATACAAGGGGCTACCCTGAGCCAAGTGGCGCCCTCATCAGTCAAAACATCATAATTCACTGAAAACACAATTAATCGAAAATCCGGTAGATCACATTGAAGTAAAGGCAAAGAAGATAATTTAGAACCTCATAAAGTTGCAATTCATAGTTCGTGGTATTAACAGAAAGAAAATTTGCGAAAAACGGCCACTTTTAGCACTTTTGGTAACTGTAACTGCTGTAAACACTGAATCATAATTGCTTAAAATATACTTCAGTACCTATACTTTAATCTGATCTACCGGATTTTCGATTAATTGCGTTTTCAGTGAGTATTGATTTTTTAAGTGATGAGGGCGCTGGCGGCACCAGTGATCCCCTTAATGCCCCAACCCTCTATTTATCGCATAGGCCCTAATGGCAAATGGGACACCCTTGGTGAGGGATTTTGTTGTTTGCAGAGGGGTGCGTTCTTGGAACTTACCACATAATGTAAGGACACAAGATTGTTTATGAAATTATTTTGGATGTTACGAATCCACGTTTCCTTTGTAATCGTATTACAATTTCCAAATAAAGGTAAACTTTGGAACTGGCAGTCATCTGACACTGACAGTAGTCTCTTGGGTCTCTTTAGGTATTATTACTCTTCTCTGTAGGTCTCTTGCTCTCATAGGTCTGTGCTTGTCCTTGCTCTCCTTTTTTTTTATTCTCCCATGATATAGGAAGGCAAAGAGAAAGAAATGTAAGACTAAAGAGACTCGTTTCATCTCTCAGTCAAACTGTTCATACATGGTTGATACAGTAGATTTAAGAATTTATGTAAACTTTTATAATCTAAACTTATAAAATCGTTTGTCCTTACTGACTGACTGACTGACTGATTCATCAACGCAGAGCCTAAACTACTAAAGCTAGAAGCGTTAAACTTAGAGAGCAAGTTCCTCTTATAACGTAACCTCCCACTAAGAAAGGATTTCCGGATTTTCCCTCCCTAAACGGGTAAAAAGGGGGGTTGAAGTTTGTATGAAAGTCCGTCAATTTTGAAGGTAGGATCTTCAAATTTTGTATTTAGGCTAATGATTAAAAAATAATTTATACGTGTTTCAGCATTTTTGTATTTTTTACCCCTAAGAGGGTTAAATAGGGGATGGAAGTTTGTATGGAAATTCCGTCAATTTTGATGGCAGGATCATCCAATTTTGTTTTTGGGCTAAAGATTAAAAAATAATGAACACGTGTTTCAGCGTTTTTGTATTTTCCACCCCTTAGGGGGTTAAATAGGGGATGGAAGTTTGTATTGAAATTCCGTCAATTTTAAAGGTAGGAACAGCGCGGGAACTCAATCCCACGGGAAAACTCTTAGCTGCGGGTGCAACCGCTGGGCGGAAAGCTAGTAAATAATAAATAAATAAATAGAGCTTAAGCCCATGCAGCCTAGTCTCTAGTCTTAGAGTATTATTCTTCAGTTATTTTAAACTAATCTAACCTACGCTAGCAAAATGTCATTGGAATGCACCGGTGATTCACATTCCAATGCTCAACAGACTTTTGCGCAGAGATATCAATCCCAAACGTACGGTAGCGCCTTCTTAGGTTTTAATCACGATCCGTAACTTTGTACAGCCATTCTGGGTTTGACCCTGGTATGAAGGCTCAGCGTGAAGAAGGGTCATCTGGGCTTTATCTGGGTAATTTTCTCACATTTAATTTTTTCACCCGGAACATTTTGGAGCAATACGTGTACCTATGTTAATACAGGGCTAGTGCTACAACTAACGAAAAGACAGTTTAGTTTATATTAAATCCTTATTATTCATAAAAAGAGGTGCCTATTCTAAAATTGATTGGCTTCAGTAGCTTACCGGCTGTTTATCCTGAAAATAAAAATATTTATTTTATTAAACGAAAGCAAATAACTATTTTCGGAATCCGTCCTGCAAATTATAAGTTGCATATAGCTTGTACCAAAGGATGATAGGATGTTGAAAAAACAGCTGACCATATTTTAGGGTATGATTCTACCCATGAAACTGAACAATTTTCCCCAAGGAACATATCGAAATATGAAATTGGCCCTCCCATACAAAAAGACTTGAGCCGCTGACACCATTTGTATGGGAGGGCTATTTTTTTTTCATATTTTGATTTATGTTCCTTGGAGAAAGTTGTTCAGTTTCATGGGTAGAATCACAATCTGAAATATGGTCAACTATTTTTTGAACACACTGTATAGTGGCAATTGCGGGGACATATAGGTACTTAGTGGATACGAGAGGCACAGGATTGGCATAGATGACATACAAAAAAAATTGGCCAAGCGCGTGTCGGACACGCCCATATGTAGGGTTCCGTAGCCTTATATGTTTACTTATAAATAACAATATAATTATCTTCAAAATTTGATTTCAAGCTTATACAAAAACTGTGATAGGATCATTTTACCTTTACAGGTTAAGTAGTTTTTGTTGAAACGGTTTTTCCTAAATATTTCGTAAACTATAAATGCTACACTTCTCGTCATAGTTTTCATTACAATTACAACTTAATCAAGAGCTATATTCCATATTTTTTACATAATTTTTGCATTTATAGTTTTGAAGATATGACTGGATTAAATTTGTGACAATTACTGCAACTTTGAATGCAAATATCTCGAGACAGAAATATTTCAGAAACTTTTTTTTTAAAGAAACCTCAGTTTTATTTTAAAAGACCTGTCTAACGATACCCCACTCAATATACTCCAAAAAAAAATTTTTTTGCCCCCCTTTCACTTGTGTGGTACCAAAAATTATATTTTTGATTTTTTTTTAATATATATTTCTAGATTTGCGTCATTGCAATCTATCTTCGGCATACAGACGGACAGACGGACAGACAGCAATGGCGAAATGATAAGGGTTCCTAGTTGACTACGAAACCCTAAAAAGGCCTATACAGCAGTGGGTTGATGTAGGCTGAATAAATAGACTTTATAAATACTTGCAATTGCATGCAAGCACATATTATGTAAAAAAAATAGATACTACTGCGATCATTTAAAACTACAGTCGTACAAGGATCTTTTGGCGCGTGGTTGACATTGACAGCACAGATTACCTAGTATACATGTCCGTTAGGTAATGTATACTAGGTAATCTGTGCTGTCAATGTCACCCAAGCGCCAAAAGATCCTTGTACGACTGTACTCACTTCTTAGGAGGAAGGTGAGGATAGCTCAGGTAAGACAACATTGGACCACCAAGTGCTCAAACCTCTGTACATCCAAGATATGCACATAATAATCAGTAATACGGGCAGCACAATTTTGCAGAGGAACATACATATTGGTACACAACAAGCTAATCTGAAAGAATTAAATCAGAAAATCAGTCAACTTATATCATTTCATTATCATTACTTATGCTAATATAGTAATTTTTTTCATTAACATTTTTTATGTATGTTTTTAGTACAAGAGGTGGCACGGGTTGACTAAACCATCGATTGATCTCATGTTTGGATGGTGTTGGTCCGCCATGGTGTAGGTACCAAATGTAGCTATGACATCATCAATTTCTTGCATGAAAAAGTTATTTTGAAAAAAATAAATATATTATTTCATTATTTTTTTTAAGCAACCTGTTGAGTGAGGTATCAGATAAAAGTGCTTAAAGAGCAGATTCCAAAAATATACCACACTATACATTTCAGCACGTGGTTACGTAAAAAATGGCAAAATTAACTTTTCGTAAAGTACCTTCGGAAGGCTGTATATCCCAAATATAAACCTATTTCAACCAACCGCGCTCAGACCCGTTCTAATACAATAAGAATAACTAACTATGTATACATTGTATACATGTATTTTAGTAATGAACTACTTCAAAAATCGATTTCAAAAAGCTTCCAGTTTTAGAAAGTTATGTTCATCCTAAGTAACATAGGCTACTTTTTACCACGGGAAAATCTCTGATTCTTACGGGAAAAAATAATGAGCCGTGGGTGAAACTGCGGTGCAAAAAGCTAGTTTAATAAATTAAGTAGGTATTCATATTCAAAAGTTTTATGATTGGATGTTTGTTACTCATCCATTGGATTGCTATTAAAATTTTCACTTATTCTTCTTTATTTAGGTCCTGTAGTGCGTTCTCGCGTGCACGGTTAGGGGAGATGAGGGGAATTGTCCATGGTTACCGCGCCATTCTTGACCTTATTATCAAGAGAAAATTTCGCCATATGTCATTTTGACATTATTTTGACTGTGATTTTCTCCTAAGGTGCACGCGTGAACGCACTCCTGGATTAGAACACAGGCTACTCTTTACTAAATAGTTAGGTACTGGCCTCAATTCACGCCGTCCAGTTACTAATTCTAATTCTTAGTAGCGCTTTCACTTTCTTAACTTTGACATAAGAACAGGACAGCAAACAAATACGTGAGTTTGACATTTCTTATCTGACATAAGACTGCTTAAATTAATTAAAATTAGTGAGCACGCTCTATGGTCATTCCTTATTTAAAGCGCCGTACGTCAAATTAAGAATGTCAAAGTCACGTGTTTGTTTGCTATCCTGTTCTTATGTCAAATTTAAGAAAGTGACAGCGCTACTAAGAATTAGAATTAGTAATAGTGCGTCCTGAATTAACACCATTGTCTTTTCGCGGGAAAGATGATAAGCTAACTTAGGGTGGAAAGGTAGGTTTAATATAAAAAAAAAACTTAGTCAATAGAGAGAGGTACGAAACATAATTACAATTTGCACTATCACATTATGTGCGGTGAGGGCGATAGGTAGCAAATAAAATGCAGAGTTTAGGACATGTCTATATTGTTAGGTGTCCCAAAATAGAATGAATATCAAAATACTTAATAATAAAATGTTAACTAACTTATTGCTAATACAAGCAATATGCATCGCATGTCGCAGTCAGTATGAAATACGCTGCGGTCAAAGTAATGAATAGGTATTTCTACCTATACTTCATCTCCCCCGAAAAGTTCCCTTCACCACCGGGGCAGCAGAAAAAAAAATGTGATACATATTACTTGTTTACAAAATACATTTTTTTTTTTATATTTCTTAAAAAACACATTAAACTTAAAAATTATTTAATAAACAACTTTGTATTATTTTTATGGGTCACATAAATTTTATCGTCTTTCAAAATTTTTACATTAGGAGACAAATCTTCAATCACCTTGTACGGTCCTAAATAAATATTATCAAGCTTTGTACCTACTTGATTTTTTAACAGAATTAAATCGTCTTTCTTATAAGTTACGCTGTTCATATGTTTATCATAATTAACCTTTCTTAAAGATTTGCCTTGTAATAAATTATTCCTAGCATCAGATTGCGCTCTTTGCAATCTGTACTTTAGCTGTAAGGGATACGCATCTGGGTTATACAAAGGTTCTACTGTTTCTGGATTTTGTAAGTTATTTGGCAAATGACAGAGTTTTCCAAATACAAGTTCGAATGGAGTGTATTGTGTCTCGGTATGTACAGTGGTATTATAAGAGAAACACCAAAAGGGTAACCAACTGCTCCAGTCGGTCGTGTTGTTACTGCACTGTATCCTAAGAAAAGCACCTAAACTCTTATGCGTGTTTTCTAAAGCACCTATTGTCTCATGGTGGTACGCAGTAGAATGGAGTTTAGTGATTTTCAACAGTTCACATACTTCAGTCATAACTGATGACATAAACTCTGTACCCTGATCTGTCAAAATCTCCTTTGGAACGCCATATCTTAAAATAAAGTTATTTACAAATAAACTAGCCACCGACACTGTGTCCTTCTTTTCAAGCGGGTACGCTTCCACATATTTTGTCAAATGACACTGTAATGTTAAAATATACTTATAATTACAATTATCTATATCTAGGGGGCCCATTAAATCTAAACTTATTCTCTCAAATGCTGTGCTAGGAGTGGTTGTAATAACCATTGGCTCCTTAGTATGCCTATTCGAGTGCTTTTGAATTTGGCAACTCTTACATTTTTTTACAAATTCCATGACGTCATCAGTAATACCTGGCCAGTAAAAGTACTTTTTTATGTTATTCAGCATCCTATTAACCCCCGCGTGGCCACTTGTGGGTAATAGATGGAAATCGTTCAAAATGACGATTTTTGAATCTCTATCAGTGACTGTCACTACGTCTTTCAATACTAGTATTTTAGGAAATTCACATAGTTTGTTTACTTCTCTTAACAACATGTTTATATAATCTCTATTGGATTTTTTATTAATAATAACGAGCTCGTTTACTTTTATTTCTTTACAAAAATCTTGCAATTCTCTCGCTAACACACTTACGGTAGATAACGATCGAGAAATCACATAAATGGCCGATTTATCGGGCACATACATACAGGTACCATTTTTACTATAAAAACATTTCAACTTTTGCACTTCGCATAAAGTTCGCTTATTAGGACTCAATATTAATTCTACACTGTCTGTCGGTTGTTTAAGGATTTCCACTACTTTAGGTTGATCAGACCCAGAAGTAGTGGGAACCCCACAAGTCTTGTCTGTACTAATGTTGTCATTAGCTAATTTACGAGCTTGAGCTCTAGTTATGACCGATACAACATGCTCATGCATCTCTTTTAATTCTTTAGAATTCATCGGTAAACGGCTCAATGCGTCTGCAGCTGCATTGAGACGTCCCGGAACGTAGCTGATATCAAAATCATATTCTTCTAAATAAAGTCTAAATTTCGTTAAACGGCTTGAAGGATCGGTCATGTTGAATAAATAAGTCAAAGGCTTATGGTCTGTTTTGATTTGAAACTTCTTTCCATATAAATATGGTCTGAAATGACGTACAGCCCATACAATAGCCAGTAACTCGAGTTCGATGACTGGGTATCGAGTTTCAGCTGGTCTTAGACTACGGCTCGCGTATGCAATAACCTTGCCGTTACTATTAGACAAAACGGCACCTAAACCTAACTTTGATGCGTCTGTCTGTAAAACAAAAGTGTTACTCTCTGAAAAATCAGGATAATCTAGGATGGTAGGACTAAGTAGTATTTCCTTTAGTTTTTGGAAAGCCTGTTCACAATCGTTGTTCCAGTTGAAAGAAACATTTTTCTTACATAAAGCGTTAAGAGGATGTGCTATAAGCGCGAAATTGGGTATAAAACGCCTGTAATAATTAGCAAACGCTACGAAACGTTTGAAGTCATCGACAGACTTTGGAATTGGATACTTTTGCAAAACATCGACTTTTGACGGGTCGGGAAAAATACCGTCTGAAGTAATTTTGTGGCCTAAATAAACGATTTCCTTACGTAAAAATTCGCACTTCGTTGGATTTAGCTTTAAATTAACTTGCCGAAATCTTTCTAGAACTTTGATCAAATTTTTGTTATGGGTTTCGAGGTTGTTTCCTACTACTATGCAGTCATCCAAATAAATGAGACATGCTTTATAATTTAAACCTGTCATAGCTATTGTCATTAAACGGGAAAAGGAGCTTCCACTGGTTTTGAGTCCCATAGGACATCTTTTCATGGAATATTGCTTATCTGTGGTAAACGCTGTGTATTTCCTGGACTGCTCTTCCAAAGGTAGCTGATAATAACCTTGTGATAAGTCTAACTTCGAGAAATACATATTATTCGCCAAAGAATCTAAAATATCTGTGATATTGGGCAGAGGGAATTTGTCGTCCTGTATAACTTTGTTCAAATGACGATAATCAACGACTAACCGCCATTTTTTCTCTCCAGATTTATCAGTTTTCTTGGGAACTAACAAAACAGGACTTGACCACGCAGATGTTGTTTCCTCGATTATATCATTCTTAAGCATTTCGTCTATCTGTTTTTGTATTTCACCCTTAAGTGCCTTTGGTAACCTATAAGGCTTGCTATACACTGGTGAAACATTGTCCTTCAATTTGATAGAATGTTGGTAAAGATTGGTAGTAGACAAAGTGTCGCCTGGTAAATGAAAAACGTCGGCATATTTGGCACATACGTTTTCTATAGTAATTTGCTCTTCTTTGTTTAAATAAGAAGGCAAGTCAAGTAAACTGAAAAGTTGCCTGACTCTATCTGATGTTATTTTTCTATCATCAAATTGATAAGCGACATAGTGATCTAGGCTATGAATTCCTAAATCAGAAACATTAACTTTGACTAACTCATCTGTCGTATTAAGCAAGCGAATCGGAATAAGTCCATCTTTTTGTTTCGCTATTATCCCCGCTGTGTATACGCCTTTATGAACTTCGTTCGCTAAAATAACACATTCGCTGCCGGGCGCTGGCACGTGTCGAATTACTTCACATCGTGGAGGCACTACAATGGATTTACCATCCACATGCACTACTACGGAAAGGTCTGCGTTTTTCAAACTCAGGGTTGCATTTTCGTAGTTAATTATGGCCTTGTACTTAAGGAAAAAATCTTCTCCAAGTATGCCATTTGCGGAGCAATCTAAATTCTTAAAAACATAGAACTTATGTTTGAAAATAACTCCTCCAATATGAATATCTAAATAAATATAACCTACTGATACTAATTTACCACATACGCCCTTAATTAAAATTTCATTCGGCCTAATTAAACTTAGTAATGTTGTATTACGCGCTAAACATTCATACTTAATTACAGTTAAAGTAGCTCCACTGTCTACCAATAACCTCAACTCTTCATTTCCTAAATATGAACTTATAGTAAAAAAATTGTTAGTATTATAACTAAAAATAAAATGAGGGCATTGTTTAGGTACGAAAAAACTGTTGGTCTTCCGATGTGTCATCAGCTTGACGCGTGGTATGCTGAACACGCGGAAAGTGCACGCGGCTGCCACCGCGAGATTGCTGACGCGGGACATGCAGGTTCTTGCCTCGATGACCCGAATTCACAAAGGTGGTTCGATAACCTCTGTTACCAGTATTTCCGTTTGGAATTCTGCTGCAATTATAATTATTGCCCTGGTAACCAGAATGGTTGGAATTACCGTATCCACGTTTGTAGGAAGAACCACGGAATGAACCGCGATTACTGCGATTATACGTGGTGGTTGGCCTAAACTGCATAACCTGCTCTGGCTGTTGTGACGACATAGTACTTTCGTCAATAGCTGCCCTTATAGCCTCGGGAAGCGACGAAAATTGCCGCGAAGCTATAATAGTACTAAGCCTCGAGTCAGTTAGCCCATCTGCAAATCGCTTGATTGCAGTTTTTTCGTTAAGAGGGCGCAGTATTTCGAATTTACTGCTGTCCTCATCTGATTGCGCTAGGGTCAAATCAACGAATAGCTCCTCTAGTTCCGTTCCAAAAGCTTCAACTGACCTACGTCCCTGCCTTGCCCTAAAGAGCTTCGTCTGCAAAGCTTCGGTTGATTTTTTAGGCAACAAAAATTTCCTAATGTCCTGTACCAAATCTGCCGCGGTTGCATAACTGCTTTTCAACCTCAATTTGGCACTAGATGATAGACGCGTTTTTAACACAAAATCAATCAGGTGGGACTGGGTACTCGTAGTTACTAACGAACTATACAGCAAAATTCCGTCAATTAACTGTTTAGTTACCTGCTCCTGACCGTTCATCACCGGTAACAGGGAAATAGCAGTTTTGATGTCGAAGGGAGCAGTCATGTTTGAATCTAAATCTAAGTTTTTCTGTGTAACGCTTTCTAATTCGGGAACTGTCTGAGCGTCCGAGTCTACTTGAGACAATAACTGTTTTATTTTCTTATAAATCTCAGTAACTTGACCTATTAAATTCTGGTAATAGTTAAAAGTGTCAGTGCTTGGTTTATTCTCATTAAATTCCTCGTTTAACTGAGTCACAATACCTCCCAAACTTTCGTAATATTGAGTAGCTTCAGCTAGCTTTTTATGGGCAGTTTCTTTTTTACGTCTCTCTGGACCAATTTTACATAAATAATCCCTTAAATGTTCTAACTTACTATGTAACTCTTTCAGTTGCTCAGACATACTAAAAAAAACATTATTTACTTTAAAACCCTATTCATACCTATATAATATTATAAAATTGGACTTACATTACAAGTCGATTACGCTACCTATACCGCACGAAAGTAGGTTACGCATGACGCGGCGTGACGTGGTCCCGGTAGGCGCCGCCGTGGCTGCGGGCTGGCTCGATGCGCGAGGACGACGCGTGGGGCTGACGCTGCGTCGCTGATGATTGGGCCGGGCTATACCCTGGACTCCGTGGGCCGGGAATACCCTGGACACCGCTGCTACATGGGCCGGGCTATACCCTGGACTCCGTGGGCCGGGATAACCCTGGACACCGCTCGTACGCTTCTTTCTTCATGTCTATCTTCTATAATTTTCTTCTTAAATTGCTTTTGTGGATTTTCTTCTTTCTTGATAATCTCTTCTATATTTTTTCTTCTTAAATTGCTTTTGTGGATTTTCTTTTTTTCTTGATAATCTCTTCTATATTTTTTCTTCGCTCTTCTTTCTTGATATTAGGTAGTCTTCTATAATTTTTTCATGCTTCTGTCTTCATAAATCTTCTGTAGGTTCTCTTCTTAATTTTCTTCATGTCTTCTTTCTTCTGGTCTTCAAATTGGATTTGCGCCTTCAGTTTGTTTCTCGATCACGAAGAATAGACTCGCTGGTGTGGGTCGCCATATCACATTATGTGCGGTGAGGGCGATAGGTAGCAAATAAAATGCAGAGTTTAGGACATGTCTATATTGTTAGGTGTCCCAAAATAGAATGAATATCAAAATACTTAATAATAAAATGTTAACTAACTTATTGCTAATACAAGCAATATGCATCGCATGTCGCAGTCAGTATGAAATACGCTGCGGTCAAAGTAATGAATAGGTATTTCTACCTATACTTCAGCACATTTTACTTTTAAATAAGTTATTTGTGTATTGAAATAAGATAAATTAGTATTTTATGTTTTGTTATGATTTGATGAGGACTTGACATGGAGTTGACAGTGTTTTTAAACCATAAACAGCTGTGCCATAAACCTAATCATAAACGTAGAGTTAATAAAAAAAGGCGGAACGATCATACAGGGAGCAGGAGAAGAAAATGTGATCTAAATCACCAACATCATCACCATATTCACACATATCATTATCCACAATATGGAATCTTGCGAGGTGAGACGGATTGCAAACATGACCCAGGCGCATTCGTACCCGTATCACTTGTCTTTTGATGAATCCGTTTAAATACTTTAATATACTATCATCCTTTATTGTGTTTAATAATATTAAAATTTAGTGTATGTATGTTTATGAAATATTGTACTTAACCTAACTTTCCCAACTTTCCTTGTCTTTTCCCATTCCTTTCCGCGTTTGTTTCCCTACTTTTTTTTTATCATTCTCCCATGTAAGGAGCGTGAGCCCATGCAGCCTAGTCTTCAGTTGTCTTACTCGACACTGGCACAAAGTTACTCTAGTGCCATAACAAAAAAAATCAAAAAACGTAGAGTTAAAAAGAGTTGTATCGTAGTCGTCAGGTGGCGATAAACTATAAAAACTGATAAACTCCAGATAAAAATACAGTATTTTATCCTTTTGTTTAATAATGTTTACTAATTAATGAACGTAAACAGACCCTATTCAATCTTCTTTTAAAAAGACAGTGAGAGAAGTAACCCTCCCCACTCTGGGTTTAAAAGTTCCTTTTACTTATGTACACGGCAAACTGTGGTCATTTATCTCAATGTGAACACAAAAGTATATTTCTTTCTAAAATGTGATAAATAACAATACTAGCTTATGCCTGCGACTATCGTGCGCGTGAAAGTATATTTATTTTCTTCGGTAGGTTATATGATGTCCTGGTATATTGATCTATATGCATAGTAATGGTTAAAATGATCACATTCAAGATGTCTTCGGATACTGATCGAGAAAGGTATATTAAAGCGTCTGTTATATGTTGCCCTGGTTACTATTTTTACTAGGGAATAACAGTTATACCCGTGGCTAAATGAATTTTCCCGTGGGAATGCGCAATTTTCTCGCGGTAAAAGGTAGCCTATATGTTACCGAGGTATAGTAGCTCTATAATATAAAAAAGGTTTATCCAAATCGGTTCAGTGGTTCAGGAAATTAGCGCGCGTACATAGGTACATATCAATTTTACAGTTATATTTATTTAAATAGATAGAATAGATACTTAGATAAAGAAGATACCTTTTATTAAGGCAACTTTGTTGTTGTGCTTGTGTGTTGTGGGTTCGCTAGTGGCACTTGTAGTTTCAACTTCACATGCAGACAGTCTGTAGTCCTCTTGAAGCATAGTGTTGTATATCAAAATAGTTAGCCATTTTGTGCAGTGGTTGTGGTTGTGGGTGTGGTTGTGGGTGTGGTTGTGGGTTTGCTAGTGGCACCTGTAGTTTCAACTTCCCATGCAGGCAGTCTGTAGCCCTCTTGAAGCATAGTGTTGTATATCAAAATAGTTAGCCATTTTGTGGAGTGGTTGTGGTTGTGGGTGTGGTTGTGGGTTTGCTAGTGGCACCTGTAGTTTCAACTTCCCATGCAGGCAGTCTGTAGCCCTCTTGAAGCATAGTGTTGTATATCAAAATAGCTAGCCAAGTTGCTAGTATTATCGGTGATAGTAAGCACAACACTTTAAAGCAAACGAATGCTGAAATGCTGGAAAACAGAAAAAAAAATAAGCACGCTTACGTACGCTTTTTTTCCAAAGCTATATTCTTCAGACTAATTACGCCTAAATAAATACATTTTGAAGAAAGGCTAATGCAGAAAGCTCGCATGCTAAAGATGGACGTAGGAGAAAGGATTTTTTTTTCCAGATAGGTAATTTAACATCTAACTATTATTCTGTGATCCTACGCTAAGTACAACATACAATAATCTTACCACATTTGATTATGTTGCTTTAGAAATTAAATGTACATGATTTTGTAATATAATAAAGTAAGTTTTATGTATATGTTTATGTAAATATAAATAAATCACTAAATAAACTGACAGTAGATCGACAGTTTTCCTTAGAATGAAAGCTGTCAAAATTTAAATGAGATACATGGATTGGACATGGAGGTTACTAATTTTAATAGTTTAGGAGGCAAGTTGAAATATTAGGATTTTTTTTAAGGATCGGTTCGAAAGTTCTAAGTAATACTATACCGGGTGTAAGGGATAGCGTCCCGCAAACTGATAGGGGATGCTCAGTCAACAATACTGAACACATCACATATCACCAGGATTTTTTTTCAGGAAATGAAAAAAAAAAATTGCTTTTCCACACAAATTGTCTGATCGATGTGGTCATTTTGTATGAAAAAGCAAATATTTTATTTCATTTCCTGAAAAAAATTCTGGTGGTAGTTGTTCAGTTTCGTTGACTGAGCAACCCCTATAAGTTTGCGGGACGCTGTCCCTTACACCCCGTATAATAGTAACTTGAAATTTTTGTACTTTTTTTATAAATCTAAGAAAAATCGTGGCAAGCCCTGGTACAATATAAAGTAGATAAATATGTACAGAAAGAAGATGCAGACAATAGGAAAGAGTAAACAGCAACACTTTAAACAATTCATGTAGCAGCAACTGAAAAACACAGAATTAAATATTATACTGGGTGTAAGGAATAGCGTCCCGAAAACTGATAGGAGTTGCTCAGTCAATGAAACTGAACAACACCAGGTTTTTTTTTCAGGAAATTAAAAAAAAAATGCTTTTCTATACAAATTGTCGGATCGAGGCGGTCACTTTGTATGAAAAAGCAATTTTTTTTTTTCATTTCCTGAAAAAAAATCCCAGTGATAGTTGTTCAGTTTGGTAGACTGAGCAACCCCTATCAGTTTGCGGGACGCTGTCCCTTGCACCCCGTATGCAATGTAAACAAAAATAATCTCTGCATCCTTATGCATTGCTTGTCCACAGAATTGCATCAGACACTTAGCTTCTCCAATTATTGTATTATGTATATCATAGTATTTTGTATATGTTACGCACAATCCCCGAAATCACTCATTGGCCGGAAAAAAGGATCATTTCGCGGATTGGCAAATGCAAAACGCGCAATCCCTGAAATTTCCTTTTATTTAGGCCATTGAGCGATTTACGATCATTCCGCGGACTGGCAAACACGAAAAAGCCAATTCCCGAATTCTGGGTTTGGCAGGTATGTAAAACTACCAATCCGCGGAGTGGTATTGACAAAATGCCAGACCCCGAACTAAATTTAAAAAAAACTATGTCATGGGTCGTCAGGTCAACATGGGTCATGTCTGCGTGGATGAGTTGTCAGTGCGGGGATAAGTTATCAGTGCGGGATGAGTAGCCAATGCGGGATGACTTGTCAGTGCGGGGATGAGTTGTCAGAGCGGGATCAGTCAGTTGTCAGTGTGGGATAAATTGTCAGCACGGGATGAGTTGTCAGTGGGGGATTAGTTGTCAGTACGGGGACGAGTTGTCAGTGCAGGGACAAGTTGTCAGTGCGGGATAAGTTGTCAGTGTAGTTGAGTTTTCAGTGCGGGGATGAGTTGTTAGTGTGGGATAAATTGTCAGCGCGGGATGAGTTGTCGGTGGGGGGATGAGTTGACAGTGCGGGGATGAGTTGTCAGTGCTGGAAAGAGTTATCAGTGCGGGGTGAGTTGTCAGTGCGGGTCCTGTTGAAAGTTGTTCAGTTTCATTGATTGAGCAACCCCTATCAGTTTGCGTTAAGTTGTCCCTCATGCCTGGTGTTTTAATGCCCTTTACACCTGATATTTCAATGAATTCGGCACTTGGCTGTTTCGTGTTTACCAGTCCGCAAAATGGTTGTTGTAAAACGCTCAATGGCCGAAATGAAAGGACAATTTGGGGATTGCGCGATTTGCATTTGCCAATCCGCGAAGTGTGCCTTTTTTCCGGCCAATGGGTGATTTCGGGAATCGTGCGTAACATATGCATCGAGAAATGTGTGAATCTGCCCATGAAACTGAACAACTTTCCCTAAGGAATATAGGTTGAAATAAGAAAAAAGATATTGACTTCCCATACTAAATGTGCAGTTAGTTGATACATTTTGTATTGAAGTTCAATTTTTTTTTTCGTTTTTCGACCTATGTTCCTCAGGGAAAGTTGTTCAGTTTCATGGGTAGATTCACACCATATACCCTTTCTGTTACACGTTGTTTATACCAATAAAGGAATTCAATGGATATAAATAAACCCCTTCGGCCGTTTAGGAAACTGGAGAGAAGACTGAAGAATGGATTACTTACACGTTAATAAGAAAAAAGATATTGACTTCCCATACTAAATGTGCAGTTAGTTGATACATTTTGTATTGAAGTTCAATTTTTTTTTTCGTTTTTCGACCTATGTTCCTCAGGGAAAGTTGTTCAGTTTCATGGGTAGATTCACACCATATACCCTTTCTGTTACACGTTGTTTATACCAATAAAGGAATTCAATGGATATAAATAAACCCCTTCGGCCGTTTAGGAAACTGGAGAGAAGACTGAAGAATGGATTACTTACACGTTAGGTTCGCGTGTAGTCATCATATTTTCGAATTTGTCCATTTTGGTATACTTATTATTATTAATATTACCTACCAGATTACACTTAGCGTATGCAGGTCTAATTATTGCTTCGCTTATAATTATAACCATACAAAATTCTAATTCCAATAAAATCGGCAGATATTTTTTTTATAACGTGACTTGACATGATAGCTTACAGCATAAAACAATTTTTTTTTTCATTTGTGGCATAGAACTGCATAGAACAACCGCATAGAACATTGCATAAGATTGCATAGAACGTGCATAGAAAATGCATAGAAGCATGGATTTTGCAGCATAGACTATACGTATAGGTTTCTTAAGTTCCTTAGTACAAGGATACAGTTTTGATACAGCCATGTGATAAGTACAGTACAAGAGTTTATGACCAAAGAGTAAATAGTAAAATCTTCGTAACGAAAAATCACTCCGACTATTAGCATATTTATATTATCCGCTTCTCCACAAGCAGTCCATGCACAATGGATGCACAATTTAGTAGCCAGCCACATCTGTTTACATCAAAAGAATAAAATATTTTTTATTTATTTGTAAACAGATGTGGGTGGCTATAAGTGACGGTAAAATTGTGAAAACAACTGGTTAGACTAGGGCCCGTATTTATAATCAGCTCTCAAGAATGACAGCGAGTTTGAGTTCGTATCAGATATGTCATTCCAGTACAAAATTACCTGTCAAATTCGCACTCAATATTGCTCTCAATCATGAGATCGCTTATAAATACGAGCCTAGGATGCTTATGCTTAATGCAAGTAAGGGATAAATTCAGAATTAGCCTGGCTAACTACCGCCCTATATCTTTAGCCACAATATTTTCGAAAGTGCTAGAGCGACTAATAAATCCCTATCTGACGTTAAATAAACCATTGCACGACGCGCAGTTTGGATTTCGTGCCGGATTGTCCACGGACTTGGCTGTGTTTTGCTCTGAAAAATACTGTTAAAAGTTACCTAAAGAAGAAAACATCAGTTTATTCATGTTTTCTAGACTTAAGAGGCTACCCTGAGCCAAGTGGCGCCCTCATCAGTCAAAAAATCATAATCCACTGAAAACACAATCAATCGAAAATCCGGTACGGCGAATTGAAGTTAAAGCAAAGAAGATTATTTAGAACATCATAAACTTGAAATTCATAGTTCCTGGTAGTAACAGAAAGAAAATTTGCGAAAAACGGCCACTTTTAGCACTTTTGCTATCTGTAACTGCTGTAAACACTGAATCATAAGTTTATGATGTTCTAAATTATCTTCTTTGCTTTAACTTCAATTCGCCGTACCGGATTTTCGATTGATTGTGTTTTCAGTGGATTATGATTTTTTGACTGATGAGGGCGCCACTTGGCTCAGGGTAGCCTCTTAAGTCGAGCTTTTGATACCATTATTTATGATATCTTATTAAAAAAGGAGTTCGTGGATTGGAGTTCTGGTACGGGAGTCAGACAAACGTAGTAAAGGGGGGCGACAGCTACAAGCTGGAGAGTGGGGTTAAACAGGGTAGGCTGACGTCGCTGACTCTGTTAATCTATATGTGAACGGACTGATCGAGGAGCTTAGCAGGACCAACGTCGGCTGTTACATTAATGATACGCTCATAAACAATCTTAGCTACGCTGACGACATGGTGCTGCTAAGCCCCTCGATAAGAGGGCTTAGAGAACTAGTCTCAATCTGTGAGCGATACGCTGGGACACATGGTCTGTGACATGGTCTTATAGGTATAATGTCAATAAAACTGAGGTAATGATCTTTAAGTACAAAAAAGGTCCAGAAAATATTCTACCTGTACACTTGTGCGGCTGCTCTGTCCTCAGAACCGTAACAAAGTTCAAATATCTAGCTAGACCATGTTGTCACAGTTACGTTGAATAATGACGAGGACCTCGAGCGACAGCGACGGGGCCTTGCTATGTGGAGCAATATGCTGGCGAGACGGTTTGCTCGCGAAGGATGAGAAGATTACCTTGTTTAAGGCTTACTGCCAGACGTTCTACACCTGTCACCTGTGCTACTCGTTCACGCAGCGCTCCTACGACTACAACTATCCCTTTCGAGGCATGATGAGGCTGCCGTGGCGGTGTAGCGCGTCTGGTAGATATGATAGATAGATAGATAAATCATTTATTCGGTACCAGTTATTACAGTAAGACAACTTAAAACTAATGGTATGGTATGTTCGCCGAGCACAGAGTCAATGACTTCTATGCCTTGATGAGGAATATGAGCTCATCATTCGACCAGAGAGCGCTTGCGTCTCCGAACAAAATAGTAGAAGCTATCTACAATTATTTTTATATTTATGATGATGACAATTTTAATGTAATTATTTATACTTGACATCCTGATATATATTAATATTTTGTATTGTATTGACCTATGTAATGTAATTTATTGTATTTTTAGTCTTTTTCATCTGTAATTTTGATTGTGAACTATGGTACTAGTACCTGACAATAAAGACATTTTATTTATTTTAATTATTTATTATTTTATTTTTAAATTGGAGACAAAGGTGACCTTTCGAATGGTTCTTTATCACACGAATGAAGAAGAATTTATCTCTCCACCTGTAGCTCCTATTTTAACACTAAAAATAAATAAAATGTACATTGAGAACTCTGTTGCAAATAAATGTTTAATATATCAAATATACTCTTACAAAACTGGATTACATTACAATGATTGATGGCATATTTTAATGTTACTAGCACCGATTCACAAGACACTTTGTAGGGGCTCATAGTCGACACGTACAAAAAATATTTCACTGTCAACAATTTAAAATCTTGCTTCTTTTGCCGATAGTACGACCATTCACATCTGGCAGCCATATCCTACAAAATCACAATAATATACATGTAATCAAATGAATTAAAAGGCATCAGAAATCGCAAAGGTCCAGGATAACAATTCTATTACCACAGACTATTTATTATTATTACTAGTTTATTGTGTCGCACTGCTGGGTAAAAGCCTCCCCTTTTTTGTTCCACGCCTCTCGGTCCTGTGCAAGCTCCCACCAGTCTTAGCGGTAAGCTGATCGTCACTCCATCATCTTTATCTTTTACGGGGTCGACCTCATCGACGAATTCCATATTGAGGTGTCCACTATGTGATGATCCTAGCCCACCGCCCCGAGTGCATCCGGCTGACGTGTCCCTCACCACAGACTCTTACGCAGTTTATTGTATGAAATATGAAAACGTACCGTTCAAAATTAGTTAGTTACCTTTTGTCAGGACCTAGAAACAAAAAATATTAAATAACCAATCATTTTAATCAGACGACCTTCTCCTACACAATCATGAACACCATGGTATAAGAAAATTATGAACACATGGTATAAGAAAATGAACACAAAGATCTCAATTTCAATGAGGGTTGAACCGCCTCCGTGTAAGCGCAGTATAAGTAATCTGTGGTTTAACTTAGAAAATGTGAAACTAAAACACTTACCGAAAACATCAGCAACCATTAAAAAGATGATGACCACAACCGCGAGGATCAAAATGACCATGCAGATGACCACCTGAGCGACCACACCGATGACGTCAGAGCTCACCACCAGATTGTGAAAACTGATAACAAAATTTCTATTCAAAAGAAGGAAGGGATTTATTCCCCATTAGGGTAGCCCAGGCAGGCATTGGTTTTCCTATGTTTCTCACAGTTGTTACAATCCACATCCATAGAATCAATCGAGTACTTATTTATTACAGATAACTAATTTATAAACGTGTGTGACTCACCACATCACATCACATTTTCGTGAATAAAGACTCCTAGAGCACCTAAAATTTCAGAAGAAACATTTTTTTTATAATGGATAGCCCATATTTCTTAATTTTGTGACAATCATAGACGTCAAAGAACTTGAAAGACGGTGAGATGGAGTATTTATATATAAGGTTCTTCGACGGACAAAACCTTAGAGCAACCTGTTGCTCTAAGGACAAAACCATACTCAAACAAACCCAAAATCAAGCCGATATTTATCGTTAATTTTATTTTAAATTTTATTTTAATATAATATCATAATGCTACAAATAGCACCTACCTTCGCTGAGTTCATTTTGTCTTCATTGTATATGCATACAGTTAAGGTGGAGGTGGTTTGGTAGTTGTAGTAGAATTGATAGTGTTATTAGTTGATTTTTCTGGATCTGTGTGATGGAATTAAAGCAACCATTTATAATATCATCGATTAAAAAAAGTGATTGTTTATTTGTGCGATTAGATCATCATAAAATATCTTTTTTTTTACTGAATTCTAAATGATACTTACAGCCTATGAAAGAGTCCAGAAAAGTGAACAATATAAAGCCAATGAGAAAGAGGCACGCCATGCAGCAGAAAATTTTGCAGAGAATCTGAGCGCAGCACTTACAGCAATAGGAGCAAAGGTTTGGGCAAGGAATGCAACCGTCGCCACCGGTACCAATTATGATGTTACGGAAACTAAAATCAAGAACACCGTAGAAATAAATACGTTGATGCTGTGTGTTTCAAATAAACCTACACTACGTTTCAGGTTTTCGACGGGATAAAGTCGAACCAAAATAATATCGGAGTGATCAATGATAATAAGAGAACGCGAGCACTAACCACATAATTTAAAATCCAATTTGATGCTTTTATACCACCTGTGGTTACAGGTTAGTCTATAGTATTCCGTAGAATATGAATACAATCGTCGGTTATGCATATTTAATTGACATTCATTCTGTGTTCAAAAGAAATACCAAAAATATATCCAACGAAAGGAAATATTTGTAAAAATTGTAAACAAAACTGATGATTAAGATTCAATTCAATTTTTGTGGATTGTCTATAACATGTCATAATTATGTCATCTTGACCGAGTGCTATTCAAGGTGCTATAAGATTAGATTAGAAGAGAGCATGGAAGAGAGGAATCATTAATATATGGACTTCAGAAAAGAGGATCTACCAAACTAGTCATTTATTTCTGACTTTTGCTAATACCACGCTTTGCTAATACCAGGTCTATTATTATAATGTTTAGCCATGATTTTGAATAGGTGGGTGTAGAAATCAGCGTGTGCGGTTTTTTAGGAATTTTGTAGTATCAAACCAAGGTTTAAAACTTAATTATCTTCATTTATTTAATCTATCATATCACAGGTGCACAACGATATGTCATATCGTTACAATAGCCATAAATCAAATCTAAAAAATAAAGTAAATTAGGTCTAAAATTGTAGTAGGTACAAAAGAAATAATTTATGAAGTCAGAATTTGCAAGGAGTAATTCCTGTTCTCTGCCCTTAGTTGTGACAGCAAGGCCATGAGATCCATGCCGTTTATAGATATTACTTTACCATCCTTTGAATTATTATCATCAACTCCAATGATTTCTTCAGTTTTTTCAACAGAATCAGTGTTAATTAAAGTACTGTTATCGTTTTCCTTAACAAGATTCGCACCATTGGTCGATACCTCTAATTTCTCAACGGTTTTTTCATTTTCATTTTTAGCATTAGCTGGTTCAACGGTAGTGTTCACTGGTAGAGCCCAAAATTTGTAGTACTTCAATATTTTCGGTGTAGGCTTTATCATCACTTCCATGGACGATTCAGACTTTTCTTTGTTCATCTCAAACATCATTTTCGTTGAAAGTGTTTCGAAATAGGTGTTGGGTTTTTCAGAGTTTGTCTTAAGAATTGGTGAATAGGTCGTTGAAAATATTTCTAGTCTTTCATTTTGTAAATCATTTGTGAGAGAGTTACTAATCTCGTCTACTCCATGGCGTCTGCCAGGGCCGACTGTTACATAGTGTGGTGGAACTGTGAACATTTTAAAGGAAAAATTAAAATGTTAACTTTTAGTAGTAAATTAGCACAAAACTACCAATAGCAATCGCAAAAAATATTTAGCTTATCTATGTCCCATGGTACTCGTATTATAAAGAAGAAGAAAACCAACCTAGTAAATTACAACAAGTTATAATGTACACAAAATTCCTTACCGAATCTGTATCTGGCTCTTGTCTGATAGTCGACGTAGCAGTAGTTGTAGCCGAGACCAATGCCTAGTGCCAGCATCATGATCAGCGAAAAGATCATGCAGCCCACCAAAAAGACTCCTGCTATCCAGACTGCGAACCTAACATCATCACACAGCCAATTAAAAGCGTTGTCCTTTGAGTTTCATGGTAATACGTATAGGCTTTTTACTGATACCTTAGTATTTTGAATGACCAAGATGATGATAATGTTACAATATCACCAGTCCACTACCTAAACCTATAGGTAGCAGAGGTACCAATTTAAAAAACTGCTTTGTCGGTTTGACCAACTACATGTCCTGCCATCATAATAATTTAATAATTTATCATAGTGTTTTGCTTGGATTTATTATAAAAATAGAGTACATAATCTAGAGCATTATAGCAATATTTATCTCACTCTCAATAAGCTTAGCTTCCCTACCTAAAAGCCTGTGCATAAATAAAATAAATAAATCCAATTTACTTTTCACTGAAGTACAACAGGTTTGATACGAGGCAACCTATTTTCTCACACATATTTTGTGTAAAAAGTAGTTTTGTTCTAAACCTGCATTAATTATTTGCTAATAGGCATACCTACAAATACAATTATTTTTATGTGAATAACTATATAAAAAGTTAAATTTTGCAGGATTGCACGCATTTGCAGGGGTTTGACACGGGTTTGACAAACGTAGTGATTATATGCTCAGTGGGTTTGACTTGACAAGTATTTCATAGATTTTATACCCGAGTTTTATAGCAGGAGATTATAGTCTCAGAATAAAAACTCCTTGTACTGGGTAGTCCCAGTGATTGCAGTTGAGGCGACTTTTTCTTTTGTGGTACCACAGGTGGTACTGTTATTCCAACGGATTCTTCCGAAAAGTGTGAGTCGTTCGTTACACATCTTTAGTAGTTACACAAAATAAACTATTTTCTATTTACAAACTACATTAAAAGGTTAAAAATATTAAGAAATTTATATATTTATAAATAAATCAGTTCTAAAAGTTATAAAAATATTTACAAAACTGGATACAATGAAAAAAGTCGTAAACATTAAAATTATCTCGCGATTGTTTTGGATGAGCCTGTACTTTGGTCTAGCGACAATAAAAAAATAAAAGGATTGGTCCTATTTTGCAAAATTATCAGGTGTCTCCACGAAATGTACTGTAACGTTTCTGTGCATCCCTCTTATCTTCGCTATGAGCAATGAGTATTTCTCATCGTTTATATTCAATGGCAATACAAATTGAGGGTTGTCGAGGAACTGTGCATTTTCTGGTCGTGGCAGTGACGAGTTTTGCTCAAAATTTGCAAACCTTCGGTTTAATGGGGCTGATGGCAAGGTGGACGACTCTTCGTGCACTGTATACTGGTATTCATGTAAATCTATAAATACAAATATTTATCATCATATCGGTTCCAACAATATCGGTTGTTGTTAAAAATTAATATAATATCATATGGGTAAGAAATAAATAAATATCGGTAACTGAAAATAATATGTATGTCGCAGTGATCTAGTTGAATACGCGATTTGATTGAATGACTAGCTCGTTAATTAAATGACGGCATTTAATTAAATGACTAAAGGACAACTTAACGTTCAACGTCTTGACTGAATGTCATTTAGCGAAGTCGTTGAATGGGATATAGCCGACTTCTAAGGCGCGGCACGAAGCGGGGGGGACGTTAAGTGACGCTTGTTCAATCAACATTCGGCCTAGTAATTCAATTGAATGCAGCCATTCAATCAAATAGCAGATTTAACCAGATCATTGCTACATGTATGATCCTAAAAGTAGATGGTATTCTTTTGCTATTTATGGATTTTCATAACATATAATAATTGGGACCAGGCCGAGAAAAGATACCACGCGCATTGAGTTACATATTTCAAAAATTAGAATCACGAGTGGACTGATAAATCGCAATGGTTTATTTGGAGATGGGCAACCCCAGAAACTGGGGTGGTTCCGCACTTTCAGTATTATCTTAATGTCGATACTGTATGTATGTTTAGGATTGGTTTAAGACAAAGGAGACCCATGTCAAGCAGCGGAATCTTACTTAGTTGGTAAGTCTTGGTCTCCACAACGCAGTAGTGGTAGCCAAGTCCAACGCCAACAGCGAGCATCACCAGCACGGTCAGAATGAGGGTGCCCACCAATGCGGTCAGGACGAAGCAAGTCGCCAGCCTGGTGACAAATACAAGCAACTAGTGGTTTGAGTAACCAAACCAAAATATTCAATACACCGCCCGCCTAATACAGGGTGCAACAAAAAGGGTGCACCCTGAAGGATGTGAAATTGACCATTAAACTGAACAACTTTTCTCAAGGAGCATAGGTCGAAAAACTAATAAAAAATTGTCCTTCCATACAAAATAGGTGATGCTGCATTTCGTACGGAGTGTCAACATTAGTTTCTCGAATTTCGACTATGTGTTCCTTGGGAAAAGTTTTTCAGATTCACATTCTTCAGTAGGATGCCTTTATACCCTTTATGTTACACCATGTATACCAATTAAACAGTGCTTCCATACGCACCGCGATGTCGTTACGGTATATAGGGTCAGAAGTTATTGAAACCTTAGTACCAAAATATTACTCTTACATGGTACTTAAGGAAGTCGCTACACTGTAGCTTAAACATATAGGTACTAGAACTAGGACTTCATAGTATGCTCTAGTGTACAGGCTAAAGTCTCTCTCGATTATAAGAACCACTTGTTTGGAGACTACCTTAAATTTATTGGAGCAACTATTAAAAAATACTTACCGCTGTGTTACATACAGAATATTGGCTATCAATGCCCCACATTGCGAGCAGCCAAAACAACACATGGAGACTGTAATTAAATAATCAAAAGTTCATATAAAATTGTATAAAATAGAATAAGCGTAAAATATTCAAAAATCGTATTTCTCAAAACATATTGTCGTACTGTCAGTTGACTGTCAGTGTCAGTAAATAGGATCATAGGGATCATAGGATCATAGACCGACCACAGAATAGCCCAGCCGACCATGGTCCAAAAGTGGTTCAAAGAATTAAAAAAATTAAAAGACTAAAGAGTACTTATGACGAGATACAGTGACGAGAGACCATGCGAGAGACCGAGAGACGTGCAGATATATCCTCATTGGTGCAGAGCAGAGCAGAATAAAAACTACTTGACTGTACAAAATGAGTTTTTATTCTGAGGATCTGTTCGTTTCTGAATTCTGCATGAATACTGGCTTTATTGAAGGTTTGTTATTTTTTTACATACAAAAAGTCCGTCAGTCCGTCAGTTTTGTTTTGCTACTCTCTAAAAACTTGATTACTTTGGTTTATTTTTATAGTTCTTTTTATTTTTTGAATATTTTCTAGACCCACGTATTTTCTACTAAATATCTTTAAATTCCAATTACCCCTCCTGATACCTTAAAAATGACCTACGTTCAGCTAGATAACGAGTCACTAGTCTATAAAGAGTAAGTCATCTCATCTTATCTAGCCAGGGTTGGCCAGGGTATCTAGTGTAGCCCATAGGTATCTAGCACAAGAGTACCTACTTATAAGCGCGGCGAGCGATCTAGCCTCCATGATCCTACTGCTGGACAAAGGTCGCCCATCTCCTACCACTCATTTCTACTTTGATCTTGATCTTCCAAGTACAGTTTCGAATATTCTTAAATTCAGGTTCATAACCCTAGGCCTTATGAGCTCTATATTTTAACTAGTGAAAGAATTTACTTTCGTAAATTAAAATTAACGAAGTTGCATAAAAATAATAGAATTTTGCACTAATGTACAATTTAAGTATGTAATTTTAGTACGTATAATAGAGATAGAGAAACAAAACAAACACTACATACACTACTTTGTTTGAGATAACTAATAAGTATTTATGATTTGCTATTAAAAATGTTCAGGCGTTATTCAGGTTCCTTTATTTTTAGGCTATTGGCTTTTCATTATGTTTCTCTTCTCACCATTATCACTAAATTCGTCCTTATTCGGATTCTAGAGTTGATAGTTTTGTCAAAAGTTTTATTTTGCACTTAAAAATGTTTGCAGCCGCAGATGGGTGACATGTGCCGCGTTTGCCGCAGCCGTGCTGATTGTCAGCGCCTGCGCCGTCAGCGTCGGCCTCGTCATGGGATACACCTACTCCTACCTCGAGTACCGGTCGGTTCTCAGATCAGGTAAAACATTTGAGATAACCAGTGTTATGAAACTGTCTGCAACCGACCGTGACGGATGACATGTGCAGTTTTTCACAGCCGCGCTGATTATCAGCGCCTATAGGCTATCAGTGTCGGCGACCATTGCATTGCTTTAAACGGCTACGATAGGGAGATGTTTATCAGTTACTGCTCTATTCCTTCGAAAATTGAAGCGTTGGTACTGACTTTCGGTGAAAGAAAAAGACCTGAAAGCACGCATTAAGTACCTATACCTATACTAACCTTTACCCTTGCTGTACTAGAAGTGATAGAAAATCATAGTGCTGCAGATGCTTTTCTTCCCAGGCATACTGTAGGATTTAGTAGAGAAAAATCAGGGTTTCGGTACAGCTATTTCAATTTAGGACTAACTACCTACCTCTTTAGTTCCTCTATCTAAGAAGAAACACCCTAAAACCTTGTAAGATGTGACAAAAACGCCCGTTTATAAAGTCTTTGCCACTCTGCCTACCCTGTAAGGGACACAGGTGTGACTACTACTTATATTGCATATGTGTGTAAACATATTTTTTTTCTTTCAGTAAACGCCTCAGAGTCCGATATATTGCACATCATGCAACTCTCCCAACTCCCATCAATTACCGCCAACACCACCTTCAATGGAGCTATCTCGAGAAGCGCCGTCGTATCCAGAATTCTGACCCTTGGCCATACCCTTATGGAGGAAAAAGCCAAGTATTTATCCTGGGTAAATGGAGAAGATAACGATCTTGAATCTAGCTAAACAATTTTATTTAACTCCTTAAAATTTCGTTTACATTCTGATATTCCCTTTTATTTACTGATGATTTATTTTATTTACTTTGACTCGTAATAAATACAAATATTATTAGTATGTACCTTGCTTGTCATTGATGATTGTAATAAATAAAATTGTGTGTAAAATTGTGGTTTTCCTTCAAGCTGAAGTCAAAATAAAACTGGATTCTAATAACAATCACCAGCTATACATAGACACCGAAAATACTCTTTATCCTTGTTATACAGGGTGTTAATTACCAGTGCCTTGGAGGAAGTATTCAGGAAAGTGGCTGCTGTGTGGGAGGGGCGAGGCGTTTAAGTTGGTGAAGTGAGGTTGACGAATCTTCGCTTCGCGGACAACATTGTGCTTGATGCTTTGTTTAGATGCCAAAACTCTAATATTGATGTTGCACTGGCTTGGATTCCGAGCCACAGTGGCATCACAGGCAATGAAGCTGTTGATTCTATGGCTAAACAAGCTGTTCAAATTGGTATCGATAAATATCCAAAAATCTTTTCAAGGGATCTTCGTTGTTCAGCTAAATCTTATTTACGCAGTTCATGGCAATCTTGGTGGCTATCTCCTAGTGTTTCAGTTGGTAAGCATTATCGTGCTATACAACCTTCTATCCCTTCTGTCCCATGGTTTTTTAGAGTTCGTGATCTCGACAAACTTGTTACGTCAGTAATTATCCGCCTGCGACTGGGCCATGTTTGCACTCCAGTATTCTTAGCTAAGCTACGTATTCGTGACCATTCCATGTGTGAATGTGGTTTAGAAGAGGGGACTGTTGACCACATGTTCTTTAATTGCTCTAATCTGAATGTTTCTTTGTACCAGATGCTTCCGAAAAATATTCCCCGCCCAGTAAATGTTAACTTTTTACTAACCCTTGTGCCGTCATCGTTCGTGTATACCCTAGCCAAATTCATTAAAGTTAATAATATTAAATTATAAACTGTTTTGTTCTTATATGTATGTAATTTATAAACTATTTTAACATACCATTCTACTTTTTTTTACTAATATTGTGTTTGTTTTAGGTTGGATGGTTGGATTGGAAAAAACCACTAGTAAACGTCATTATTTGTTTTAAAGAATGGTTTTTATACCAGTGTTTTCTCTGTACCGTGACTTTGGCAGAATCATCGTATAAAAACGATGGAAGCCATTACATAAAGAAAAAAAAAAAAAAAAACATTGTGCGACTCAATTATGATCATACTTTGGTCATCGACTTTTAACCAAGTCTAAATATTCAAACAAGAATAAAAACCGAAAGAACTTTTTTAATCATTTATTTATTACTTATCATTATCACAATAATTTTGTAAACTAATACGCGTGCCCCGAAATTCCACTATAGTTTGTTTTGACAACACAAGGGCTTAGTGTTCGTAACCGGTGGGCAGAGGGTTGACATGGGGGTTGTGGAAGAGCGACTTCTGGCCATCACCCCATGGGAAGCGCTGAAATATAAATAAACAGTATAATAAATAATTTGTATTACAGATATTGCAGCACAGTTAGCTGCTAGCTTTTATTTGTCTGATTATGTTATTTATTTAACCTTTTTTTTTACATGAATTAATGTTTTTCAAATAACTCTGCTTAAATAGATAGGGTAAAGTTAAACTTTGATTGTTTTTGAATAAAACATTAACAGTATTTTACAAAACAAAGTGAAAATGTCTGTTTACCTTTGTGCGGACTCTCATGTACTCATAGGGGACGAATGGTGGTGGGTCGTGGTGCTCATTCTGGTGAGCGAGGTAAGCATTCAGCATGCCCAGACCGACAGCAGGGAATGCCACGAAGAAGGATAGCTTCTTCCACAGCTTGTGGCCACCTGGATAGCAAAACAGTATTGTAATCACAAAGACAAAATTGAAACTTACAGGACACTTATAGACACTCCACATAATTTTTAAGTTATAACGTTGAAAGATTTACGATAGGCAGTTGTACAGGATACTCTGTAGAACTAATTAATGTAGGACATTGCAAATAAATGGGAGTACCGTTTTAGATAGGTTGGTACAGACGGTCCTTCTTATTGTTAAGCATATTTATACAGACATCCATACTGGGCCGGTAACGAAAGCAATAATTCAGATACAAGTATGAGAATATTGACGAAAAAATTCAAGGAAAGCGTTAAAATAGCTCTGAAAGATAAGAAATTAATAGGTTATGTGGTTACATAATTTTGGATATTTCGTAAATAATCTAACGTACCTCCGTGACCACCAGCGGTGGCAGCAACAGACATGGAGCGCGCCTGGCTCCTGAGGTATTGGTTCGCAGCTTTCTGCAGGATTGCAGCCATTTTCGTTTCAAGAATCCGAGGAAAAATTACACTCGCTCGATTGATGGTTTTCACTTGTCAAATCATGAAATCACTACTGTACTGCCTGCTGTCAAATCAAATGTCAAATTTTCCGAAATTTTGAACGAAGAGTCAAAATTTTTACGGATGCGTTCACTACAAGAGAAAAGGCCCATTCACACTACCACCAACTGACGAGACGACGACGTTTTCTTCCTTCTTCGTGGACCCCGCTCTATGTGCCCCTCCGCTTGCATTTGTTTACTTCATAAAAAGTCTCAATAGATGGCGTTAGGAGTATCAAATATTATAACAAAAAGTGAAGAAAACAAGTTTACTTGTAGACCCTCTGCCTGCCTTCCTACACCGTTTAGAGGATAGAGATAGAGGAGTATGTTAGATCTGTTAGGTTAGAGTATATTAGAGGAGTAATTTTTTGTATGTATGAGTTTTTTTATTTTTATTTACTACTGACCATATAAAAAAGTATAGTAAAAAGTATGTACCATTCATTTTTGGGATTTAGGGAAATGGTTTCAAATTGGTTTTAGCCAAATTAAATAATCAGTTGGGTTGGGATGTATTTTGTTTGTATTTTTATTATGTACCTACTTATGTATAATGTGTTCACACGTAAAAACAATACCTACAACAATGGCACCATGGAATGTTAAATATTTTATTTTAGTCTACTATCTTTAGTGATCTATATTAAATTATGATGGTAAATAAAGCTAGTTGAAAAAATTAATTCTTAAGTGTTTTATACCGTGGGTTTTATACCCTGAGCTTTGGGTCAGAGAGACTCGAGGAGTCCTCCAAAGGCACATTCAACTGCTCCATCCCATTTTGAGTAGCCACTAAGCACTAAATTGGGTAACTACTTATATAAAGATTTTTAACATGTGTGTGAGATTCGACTAAAAATTCACTTTTGAACTTCACAGGCGTTATTCACAAACATCTTGATCAAATTCTGCAAATGTATGGTTGATTTCCATTTTCTCTGGTGGTCCGTCAGGAAAATGATGATGTATTACTTCTTTTGGTGATACCTGCGAATAAATTAATACAAGATAAGTTAAATAAAGTTAAATAAAATAAGCAACTAAATAGATGGGCACTTCAAGTACCTAATATATACAGGGTGTACCTAAACAACTTTCCCCAGGGAACGGTCGAAATACTTATAAAAAATTATATTTCGACTTATTTTATTGAGGAAAGTTGTTCAGTTTCATAAGTAGGTTCACATCCTACATTACTCTCCTACTCCATTCGTTTTTAAAAAAAATATTTTGCCCTACTAAAACGGTCATTTAGTACCTACTTATGGCAAAAATTATTTCTTAAAAACGAATGGAGTCTAGGTAAGTAACTACTTTCCGTCCAGGTCAAGTCAGAATCCGGACTTCCAGTTCAAATCCGATAATTTTTCTCTGTTAAGGCGAAAGTCAATGTCAGATAGTACGCAAGTCGTTAAAAAAATACACACAAAATTTCAAAGAAAAAGAGGAATATACCTATTCAGTAAAAATTACGAAGTAAGTTCTGACTTATAATTTAAAGAATACAACTACCTCAAAACGTTTATTTTTGTTAAAAAAATGTAAGATATTAAAAAAATAAGCAAAGCATATCCTCGAGCATAGATTCTAGTTTCACATAATTATATTTTTTGTGTGTGTAAAATGTTAATAGTTACGGAGTTTAACTACCTCAAACTATGCAAATTTGCATATATATATTCGCCTTAAAGATTATTCACTAAGTAGTTCTCTATTTTACCTTTTTAGCTTTAATAATGTACCTAGAAGGCGGCTTGCTGGAGCTAGCGCAGGTTCCTCATGCGGACTCTCGGGTCGCGTTTCAGCGGCGTTTGACAGCTCGGAAGCACTGGCAGGTAGGTAGATACCTACTTTACTCCAGTTGAAGTCAGAAAATTTCACCCTTTTTAAGATTATTGAATATACCTACCTTTTTAGCTTTAATATGTTCCCATTTAAAGCCCATGTAGAAGGCGGATTGCTGGAGCTGGCGCAGGTTCCTCATACGGACTCTTGGGTCACGTTCCAGTAGCCGCAGCAGCAACCCTCGAGCGGCGTTTGACAGCTCGGAAGCACTGGCCGGCAGTGTGCCAGGCTGTTGCTGCCGCCTGCTGAAAAATGATGTAGCATTCTATAAAATACGCAGCTTCACCCGCAGATTAATGAGGTTTCCCGTGGGAATCGGATATTTTTTTACAGTGAATATACCTACCTTAGGCCTATAGAGATATAGAATTTGTATGAGGAATCTCGCGCGATTTTTTTCCTTGAGTGCGTGCACCTTCATACAACTCCATACAACACAGATTTTTGAAAAAAATCGCCCTGCGTGCTAGGCCTTACTCAAGGTGATCTTTTTAATTATGGAAAAAGAACTTTTGAAATCGATCCATTAGTTAGGTTTTGAGTTTATTCGTGACACAAAATACAAATCTTAAAGTAACTACGGAATAGAAGTAAAGAATGAATTGCACAAAGATTGGTCTCATCGGTTAGACTCCCATGGCCTTTAACCATGGGATCTTTTCCAGACAACCTGACTTAAGTAGGACGTAGGTAGGTTAGGTACTATATTATTTTATAGGCTTTACCTTGATGTAGCAGTTGAACCATGCACTTTGATCGGCGAATCTAAGCTGGTTTCAGGTCCAGTGCCGGAGGTTAAGCTTGGGCCTGCTGCAGGAGCTGGGTACTGTAACAAAATATGGGTTTAAAAAACGCCTTAGCATTTACTTTTTCTAAAAAGGCACGAGCCTTCCCTGAATTTATGGCTGATTACTTTTTACTGAAGGGATAATGAATTTAAAACTGCGTGTTTAATGACCAAAAGGGATGAGGCAGCGCCCGCGCATACAGCAGGATCAGCATAATGATAGACTTCCGAAAAACCTAATAATAGTTTTATAGAAGGTTCGACGTTGGGAATGCAGAGAGGCTCAGGCCAAGGGGATCATTAATGTGCATTCTTTAAAGTTTTTATTACCTATTCGGTTTTGTTATTAAAGCTTTATGATGGACCTAGATCGATAAAAGTTGTTGTTCCTAATTTATTTTTAATGTTCTTCAATATTCCTGGACTTAGCAAAAGGTATAGGTACGTTTTGATTTTTTAAAGGATGCCTCCTGTCTACCTGGCCCATACTCATAGGCCAGGCTGGCCTATGCCCCTATGATTTCCCAAATGATATACGACTCTACAAATAGATAACAATATTTTGACTGGACTTTCTTGGCCCGTATTTATAGTCAGCTCTTGAGACTGACAGCGAGTTTGAGTTCGTTTCAGAAATGTAATTTCAATACAAAACGGCCTGTCAAATCCGTACTTAATATTGCTCTCAATCTTGAGATCGCTTCATAAATACGAGCCTTAAAGTTTCCTGTTATGTTAAGAAGATTCGATTTCTATCTCAGTGAAACTGTTATTTTGCACATATTTAGCCGGTAGACATGAGGTAAAGCTTGTGGACAAATTGAGTCACGTGTTTGTTCTCATTTCAAACGTAGAGCTGGTAGTTTATAAAACCACATAGGCACAGATCTAGATGCGTATGAGATGAATCTGCTAACCAAGAATTCGAGACTCTTTTTTGTCTGTTGCACAATTATTTGTTTTCCCTATACCTATCTACTATCTACTTCATTAAAATGCTTTTAGTATTGTACCTACGCTGACGCTGTCCTATATTAGATACATTATAGCTAGGTGCCTACTTATTTTCTGATTGTGCAGTTATACTTCTATCTATACCATCGTCATCGTGTGTGGTCACAAAATTAATCACGGCATGGCTGTTATCACTATCAAATTCTGTCAAGTAAGCCTAGCTATAGTGCAGCATAATCCAATTAATTTAAAACCGTAATAAAATAAATCTTTCTGGCTACCCACACATTTTTGACGGGTTTTCCACAAGTAGCCGGTCTAATAAGTTATTCACTGTCACTCATTCCACTATTAAGAACAAAGCACCGTTAGGATTAAATACTACTTTGGTTAAACAGGGTCAGCGTGAGATTGTGAGGACCTGGTTTGAAAATCTGTTTGGCGCCACTAGGCGCCGCCACCCCATAACCTGTTTGATATTGATAGTCTTCTGTACACTTTCGTGTAACATCTAATCTGAAAAAAAAAAAAAACTATGAATAGGTATTATAGGTTTTTCGATTGTCAGGTGAATAACTGATACTACCTTTAATTTACCGCCCTCTCAATAAATTCTTATACACCTAAATTTATTTTTAAACTAGCTGTGCCGCCCACAACTTCGTACGCCTAGTGGTTATAAATAAGAACGAACAATCATGTTTTATGTCATATTTATTTGAGATAACAAACAGAGAAGATCTGCTGTTAGTTTAACTTTCCTTGTTTTGAGTCTGTACCTTTCTCTTGAAGGAGAAGGGTATCTTTGACTCCACGTGTCTCAATATTAGACTCTCCCTTATATAATTTATCAATAATTTACGTGACATTGGCAGAATTGTGACTACACAAAAGCCATTAATTAAGAATTGAACTTTCCTTGTTTATTTTTAAATTGCATTTGAAGTACCCAACAGCATCTTTGAATATGAATGCCCCAAATCCCTAAAGAATCTCAAATACGTCCCTGTTTCGGACTACTAATCACTTCTTATCTTTATCAGTTAGCTACCGAAACAGGTACAATGAGTGTTTGCTTTCCGATCCAGATCTAGTCACGATCTGGCCGCGTTGTCTGCGCGGGCGCAGTTATTTTGTACTTGTTGGATTAGATATGCGCCTTGTTTGCTATCATTCACTTGATTCAGTTACCTATGGGTGGTTATGAGGTAGGAACGAGAGATGATCGATATTCTAAAAACTTTTAGGTCTATTTTATTTATTTATTTTTATATAACTTTCCAAAAGATACGTCCTCACCAAGAACGCACCATCGCGAGCAACCTACGTGCGCATATGCTCTTTAACACATACATACAATATAATCACGCCTTTATCCCTAATGGGTTAGGCAGAGCGTAAACGACCTAAATAAAGGTCGTTCCGCCGCGTCTGACAAGTTTTGTGGGTTATTCCATATTGACCTGTATATTGCTATAGTCAGCCCATCGCCTAAATTACAACACTGTAACCCTCGAATCCCTTAGCTGATTTTTACAGCATGCCCGGGAGGAAATGTAGCTGGCACATTCTATTTTTTCTATCGATCCCAGTCCAGCATGGAAGAGTCTATCACTCCTAGTCCATCTTGGAAGAGAATGCTCCCTAATACTAATACCTACTCCATGTAATAATAAGCATATAGCGTCTATAGATAATCTATCGGTGAAGCTGCACCCAAATGCACAGCACACCTCAAATTATAAAAAACTTAAGTTATCCCTGTCAAATCGCAGAACTCACACCGAAATTCTTGGGTCATTTTACTAGCTTTTACGGGATACCGCGGGAAGAACAGTATCTGTTTAATTACCTTTATTTTGAGACCCCACTACACTACCTATATACTCGTAAGTTCAGTCGATTTTTTTTTACTAATAACAATTCGGCGCCAAAAATCCGCCATATTGTTTTTTTTTTAATCACACCCATCTAAGAACGCTCGGGTGGTTGAGACTGAGACCAATCAAACAATATCCAAATTGTCGATATCCATTTAGTCGTTTCGGAGATCTCGTGATCATATATCGTAATAAAGAAATATCAAAACATACATACATTTAAGATATTTTTTTTTATGAAACTTAGATAAAAAATTGGAAGAAAAAGAATACAGCTGGCTGCTAGCTGAATATTTTTTGTCTTTTATTGTTTTTTTTTCTACATTTTATTGCGTTAAATATTTTTATCCTTTCTAGCCCAGTACTGAAACCACAGACAGAAACAAAAACAAACAACAGACACATTTACAAGTCATAGAAATACATACATCAATCAAAATCGCTAACAATCGTGCATCAGCAATGCGATATACCTGACTGATTGGCGAAAAAAAAAACGGTAATTAGGCAATTTAATTGCATTTTTGTCCAAACACTGGCCTTACTTCATTGCACCTATAACCAAGGTGAGAAATGCATATAAAAACTCATTTTGTTTACTGTTTTATTATGGAGAATCCAATCAATGAATCTTCAAAGGTCATTTTGTGTTCTTTGCTTGTCATAAATAAAAAAAATACTATTATCATCATTGATTCAAAGAATTTTCCAAAATGATTTTATATCATCAAAGTTATATGATTTGTGAAAAATGTTAAGTATATAAGTAAACGTCAGGTGAACGGTGTAGGTAGAGTCGGGCGAACATATATTTTTTTAATTATCCATGTCACTTTGACTGAATAAAAATAAAAAACCGGTCAAATGCGAGTCGGACTCGCTCACCGAGGCTTCCGTACCAACTTGGTGGTATTTAAAGCGAATATAGAACCCTCCCTCGAGCACCCAGACTTTTTTCACCCAAAAATATCAACTGGACTAAAGGACAAACTTAAGTTTGCTGTTGTCCCCATACTAGATATAGGGAGACGACTAGGAAAATAAGTTTGTAATCCTTTTTTTTTTTTGTGATATTTGAACAAATTTACAGTTTTTAGATTTTTTTTTCTTTGATTGTGCTATTAGACACTGCTTCCTTCTAAATTTCATGATTGTAGGTCCACGGGAAGTACCCTGTAGGTTTTTGAATCTTGAGGAAGGCAAAACCTATGGGTACTTCCCGGTGACCTAGGATCTTGAAATTTGGCAAGAAGCAATGTCGTGTCGTCTAGCACAATCGAAGGAAAAAATCCAAAAACTTTTTTTTTTTGTTAGATTACAAAAAAAGTATACTCTTTGTTTTCGGTTCCCTTGCAATTAATCAAACAAACGTTCGTATCTTTTGATTGCGAAGACTTATAAGTATGATTCTTTTACTAGATTTGAGTATTCAATATTTTCAACTTGATATATTCACGAATTCCTGAGAAAAAGGGCCTTGACAGACGGACGGACGGACAGACAGACAGACATACAGATAGACGGACAACCGAGTGATCCTATAAGGGTTCCTTTTTTCCTTTTGAGGTACGGAACCCTAAAAAGAAGATAGAAAATGATTAGGTAAAATATATTTAGCCCGAATTCACACTACTTATTTCGTTACATTCTTGAAGGTTGGGCAACAATAACACCCTGTATTGATGACCAAAATGACAACAAATGTTTATATCTGCATTCTAACCTTGATATCGACAACTTTATGAATGATAGACGACCTCTGAACTTCTCACCAGACGTGCTATGAAGAGCATTTCTTCACCGATGTCGCAACAATACAATACGAGCTAATTAGAAACATTGCGAGAGTATGTATGTATGTATGTCTGTCACAAAGCCGCAAAAGAAACCTATTCTTGACCAACCTTGAACCTTCGGCCAATACACATGATTATAACGTGATGAAATTTCTATTATTTTTTGTCCGAAATAATTGAAAAATGGTTAACTACAGTTTGATCATCATCCATCCATCACACAAGAATTCGGCACAAATTTTGTATCTTTGATTTGTTTGAGATTTTGAGTGTACTTTTTAAAAACTTACGTTTTTAAAAATTTAGAATTAATTAGAAAGCTATCAGAAATAACGTAGGCTATAGCCCGCAAAAATCTATTTCTCAAGGGAAAGCTCAGAAAGCCGTACAATCTATAACAAAAGTACCAAGTAGTATATGAGACTGTAAATCCGATGTGCTTGTGTATATAAATTCCAAAAAAAAAGATGATAAAAGAAAAACCCGTACCCGGTGGGAGGTTGACCATGCAACTAAAAATTTAGAAAGGTTTTGCTTTGCTGCGGGTATAACAATTAGGGTTATCAAAGGCTCTGGATTCTCCTGGCATTTCATTTATTCCACCTCCCGACAAAATAAAAGAAAATGCATGATTTTATTCGCGAGATAAATTCCTTTGTCCATTTTAATGACAGTTACGGAAAGATATTTTTATTATAGTGCTATTGTTACTTTACCCCTACTACAGCTTGTGATTATTACTTCCAAAAATAGTTAATCATTTCTAATTCTAGCTTGCTTTTACCATAAATTGAATCGGGAAGCGCTGCGAATTAAACTAACTTTAAATTATTGGTGCAACAAATAAGCGTGAAAGGCTCGATGGTCTTTCTGATGAATGAAGAACACGAAACACAACGGTTCCTTGTTGACCACTGTTTCGACTCTTCAGATGCGGAAGTGTCCGTCCGCATGACAGTTGGTTTGCAATACAGTGCAAGTTTTTGCAAGTGCTTCGCTCTTGTGAGCTTAGCTTATTTGGATCGGAACGGAATCCAACACTTTAAGGGAAGCCGGTTAGGCACAATCTCCGCAGAGTGGTCCTCCCCGCAAGGGGGCCTTTCCCACGTGTATCCCTGTCGAGATAAAGCAATGTCTAGTGTTAAAGGCACTTTGGCCTTTGTCAAACCAACTGTCATACGGACGCTTCCGTATCTGATGAGTCTAATAGAGGACGAAACAGTGGTCAACAGACGACGAACCGATGCGTTTCGTTTTCTCTTACTGTCATCACAAAGGCCAAAGTGCCTTTAACACTAGGCAGTGCAAGTGCTTTGCATTACTTTGGTCTTGCGTGATTGTAAGCTAAGCTGTTGAGCTGCCGATGTGTTCCGTGTTCTTCGACATTCATGAGAAAGACCATATAGAGCCTTTCACGCTTGACATTGCATTATCTTGACTGAGATACACGTGGGAAAGGGCTCCCTTGTGGGGAGGACCACTCTGTGGAGATCATGCCTAACAGCTGCTCATATAGAGTTCGATTCCGTTCCGGCCCAAACAAGCTAAGCTCACAAGAGCAAAGCACTTGCAAAAGGTGCCAACAATGTTTAAAAAAATTGACATAGTATTTATATACTATATTTTATGATATAGTACTTAGAAGGACGACGAGAGCACTCCAAAATCCCGTCAATTTGAGACTTGTCCATATATTTTTGGTATTCTTGCAACCCTAGCACGAACCCATGTGTCAACGACTGCCATTTAATTAAACAAGGATCGCGACAGGTTTTATATTTGGATTAGACTCATATTTTAAGACTCCTTGGATACAATAAAATGCACCAACCCGCTGGGCGAAATATTCACAAATTGTATTAATCAGTATATCCTGTATCAAACAACTTTCGCAAAGCACAAAAATTTTAACTCTAAATAAAATTTTGCAGTGTCTATACAAATTTGCAGATGTAGAGAGCATCTTTGTATGGAAAAAGCATTTTTTTTTTTTCGAACAAAAATTTCTGTGTTTTGGGAAAGTTGCTGGGTCAGTATCATCAGTAGAACATGTGGTTTAAAAGAACGCATTACTTTTTTTACATCCTTTAGACTCATTCATTTATCGTATGGCATATTACTTGCTGCGAGGTCCAGAGGACAGTGCAGCAGCCAGTTGTGTTACACTCTTGGCACCGCCTGGGGTCACGTGTGGGATTTTTAAGGTAGTTCCTACCCGGCTTAACGTGCCCTCCGAAGCACGGAATCCGTTTTCTTTTCAGACAATCAGGTGGATTCAGCCTGCATTGTCCTAACCAAAATTGGGGTAAATCTCACAAAGTGATAAATTGACAAATATCAATTTTGTGTCCCCCCCCTGGGAAACGAACCCGCAGGACCTCCGGATCGGGAGCCCATGGCTCAGACCACTAGACCACGGAGGCAGTATCACCTTTACTAAACTTGATAGTTGCAGAGGTCTATAATTATTGTTATTACTTACCTACTATCAGAAATAGAGATCTAAGTTATTAATTTAGGTGCTTTCACTTCCATCTTACCGTTAGAAATAAGTGCAGCCGAACTAAACTAGGCGAGATAGGTCTAATTAAAAATTAAACTTATTTTTTTTCTAAACGCTAAGCTAAACTGACGAGTAACTAAATAGTGGGCCTTCGTTATTTTGACGTTACCTAAAACCACACTAAAACTAAAGGAAGGTAAGCAAATAGATGGCATGCAAAATGATTTATTTCATGAGGAGAACCCATTTTTAAACACCAATAAACTAAGTACTGTTATTTTATTTTTACCTGAAATTCTAAATAAAATAAACAAGTAATTATTTTTTACTGTATTTCGCAATAAATGTCGTTGTATTAATTGACTTACGAACCGTAAATATGTAATAGTTTCTAAAGGATCAAACGACTTGACTATTGGATCTAAACACTAACATAACATTCAGATTTCAATGTCTGGATATAAATTTTTTTTTTTCTTAACAGTTTATTATACCTACTAAATTTTATTTTTATTGCCCATGCGCAAGCCTAGATGCAATCAAAGACATCTAACTAAATGGTCATATTATCAAGAGATGAATCTACACGGCTTCATTGCTAGAATTTATTTTACTACAACTGCTCTAGTTGTTGAACTACTTAGATGAAACATCATGCATTAATGTGGCCAGATGGATGTGCTTTTTAGGTACTTAAAACATTTTACATAAATACATTATTTTAAAAATTTTATTCGATGCTAGTAAGATAAAGGGACAGATTGTCAGCCCATCGTATAAATTACTATACATGCACTGTATCCTCGAATCCCTTTGCTAGTTTTTACAGCATGCCCGGGACGAGAAGCAGCTGGCACATTCTATGTTTTTTCTATCACTCCCAGTCCATGGAAGCTGGCCTGCTCCAACTGGGGAAATATTGAAACCTCTACTCGGTGGCTTTGTGGCTTGCAACCGGCTGGCGTCTGCGGTCAACGGCCTTGACATTGGTCCGTTTCGGTGGACATTCTGTACGCGCCGTCTTTTCCTCAAGTTCTGAGGTTCAAGGCTTTTGTTACTTTGTTTATAGATTTGTCACCGGCAGTGACTCGAACAAATGTTGAGACCAGTTGACAAAGTCAGGCCAAGTGACGACGGATGCGAAAAGCGTAGCTACCCGCAGACGCTATGTATCGCTACGTAATTAGCCGTTTCATTGTGCCAAAACAAAACAGAACCCAAAAGAAACAAAAATGGCACCTAGATTTTTTTTAAATTACTGATTTACCATGCTTCTGTAGTACAGAACCGAACATAATCTGTCTGTAACTACACACTATCTATATTTATAATTTTATTTACGTTATCTTCGACGATCCGACGATACCGAACTCTACAAATAAAAAATAAGAGAAGTAATTAAATGGTTCGCAATTTTAAAATTTGGTAAGCCACAAAGAAACAGTATTTAAATCATTTGGTCAGCATAAAAAGATTTAGTCTGCAATAAAAAAAAAACAGACAGCAATTCTTGTTCCGCAAATAATTTTGATAATGGCAAAAATTCAAACATAAATGGGCGCAAAATAACTAATTGGTCCGCGAATGAATAATTATAACTCCTTTACCCTCGGTAATGACATCTAAAAATAAGTCTCCATCTTGTAATCTGTATGAATTCCTGTGCAGCCGGTTTGCATAGATTTAGCAAAATTATATGTCAAGAAATAGACTAGTCCTCGTCCAGTCCATCCAGTGGTACTCATTAGCTGTCACTCAGAAGACAGCGTGTTCGATTTCCTTCTATCTTTTTTTTCATTTCGTGAGGGGTAGTGAAATTATCGAACGACCCGGTGTACAAACCTCTGACATGGTTTAATTAATGATAACATAACATTCGTAGATAGCGACTGGAATCTGAAGTAAAAACATCTTTCTTGTGAACCTAGGGAGATTAAGCTGCGAAACTATGCCTTTATATAGCGATTATCTCCATTCTGAAAAGGGCTATGCAAAAGGGCTAAGTCTAACCTCCTTAGCCAGATCTTAATCTAACATACAATCCTTGTATTCTGAATATTCTTCACGTCACGACGTACGCAATAATGAAGACCTAGCTTCATAAACATGAAGTTCAAAGTCAGCGTGAAGATAATTCAGATAAACATACAGACAGCCTACTTAAGCGGACCAGCTTAACATCTAGCATCTCTCCCACTTAGAACAACTTACAGTACCGCAAGCAAAGTGATCGTTTACTTAACGATGTAATAACTCAGGATGAACATTTCCGTGTCTCGTCGTGACGGTTTCTCAAAACACAAAATTGCCGTATCCTTGCTCGGATGATAATCTCCTTGGCTATTTTTTAATTGCGCATGAGCAGTGTATAGCCATTTATGCGTCATAAGAAGAAACTCAAGTCCTGAAACGCGAATCGAAGACTGCATTTAGTGCGTTTAGTTCTACTGAACAACGTTATCCAAAAATTGGAAAAGCAAGGAAATAAAAAGAAATTGCCACGGGCAGGATTTGAACCTGCAACTTTCAGGTGCCGTTCCATTTATGAAATAAAATAGTGCCACGGTGAGTGCAAAAATCCTTAAAAAATATGTAGGTAGCTTTATCCGATTAACGTAATTATGTTAAATTAGAACTGTGAATTAGAAATATAAAATAATATTGGTCTTCTAATCCGAAATTATCAATCAGCTAATACTTTTTTTTTATGTAACCTGTAATGTGTCCCACTGCAGGGCAAATAGGCCTTCCCTCTTTCACGCCACATGTCCGGTCTTGTGTTTCTGACTGCCAGTTTGGAAGGAATGTCTCCAAGACATCTCTCCATCTTCCACGTGGCCGGCCTCTACGTCGGCGACCATTTTCTGGCACCCGCAATTTACCTACCAATTTTGATTTTCATAATTTCGATGTTTATTGGAAACGCTGTTCAGTTTCATAGTAGGTAGAACATCATTTTTATTACATAGATTATTATTTCACACCTGTGAGTTGACTCACAGACAGCTTATTAAAATACTAGGAAAAATTGTTATTTAATCATTATAATAAGAATTGATTTCAAGCATGAATTATTGACGATGTAGTTTTTTTTTTCATAGGTAGTTAAGGAGAGGTAAAGGTACCCACAGGTACCTCCTGCAAGTGCAATATAAGTATTACAACATACCTTGGATGTATGAAAGTCTGTACCTTTCTCTTGAAGGAGAAAAGTATCTTAGACTCCACGTGTCTCAATATTAGACTCTCCCTTATATAATTTATCAATAATTTACGTGACATTGGCAGAATAGAGAACATGCATATCATATATTATCCGTATCTGAACTAATTTACAAAAAATATCGTAAATTATAATAACAACAGTGAAAACAGAAATTAAATTGATTAAAAAATCACCGAGATATACCATCATAAAGCTAGTCTATCTATTTCTCTCTTCGAAACGACATTTTATATGGAAGTAGTATGGCGGTCCTGTTATGTGACGTCACATATTTTTAACCGACGACTTTAAAGCATCGTAAACTAATGAGTATTTGGTGAAAATTCTTTCACATTCATTTTTGTATGGTGACACAATTCTTACTGATAATTAAAAAAAAGCCATGCTTATTCCCTATTTGTGACTACACAAAAGCCATTAATTAAGAATTGAATTGAAATGTATGTATGAAACGACTAAAACCTAAAAACTACTTTTTGCCGCGAAAAAAATATCTTGAATATGTTATTAAACTCGGTAGCTTAGTTGATTAGAGCAGTTGCACGGTTCGCCAAAAGTCGTGGGTTCAAATCCCTCCTGTGCGAAATGTTTGGTTTCTGTATTCATACTGCACTTGTTAACGTGTCAATCAAGAATTGCCTTGAGGACAGCTTACTGCAGGCCTATTTTTACTGTGCCATAATTATGTTGTTATTATTAACAAGTAAGTAACATCAATATGTATCGCCATCGCCAATCGTCATTGCAATTAAATCTGAGTCAGTACTGTCAGCACTAATTATGTTTAATATCAATTTAAACATGTAATTGGCGTTTCCTGTTTATTTCATATTTTGAATGAATTAATATCAAAAATTAAAAAAGCTCATTGTCATTGCACCCACCACGAAAATCGGCATCACAATGACTTTTGATTAGTTTTTCGGTAGACTGTACAGTAGGCTGCAAAATAGCATACCTAGGGCCACCGCAAACGATTGAAGTTTTTACAAAAGAATGCAATGATTTTAATAAAATTGCCTCAGATTATTGTAGTACTAGTTAAGAAACTTCCGAATCTTTAATAAGTATTTTAATAACTACATAGATTTCCAAGAAAACTTCAATCGTTTGAGGTGGTACTAGGTATGCACTTCTGCAGCCTACTGTACATAATATACCTCATCATCATCATTAATAATATACCTATAGATAGTTAAACATTTTATTCGGTACCAGTAATTACAATTAGACAACTTAAAAACTAAATAGCCTAATAGTTACAGCGGATACCGAACCTACTCAGCATAACTGTCAAGATAGTCAAAGATATTTTATGTTATAATTATATTTTTCTACTCTTTATGTAAAAACGTAAGTAATTCATATGTGGTTAACCACCATAAACAAACAAAGTGGTGTTGTAGTTGGATGGACCATAATAATAGGGGCAAAAACTACACAACTGATCATAATTTCCAAGAACTTGAACGTGGGAAGCCCATGTGGAATAGCCACGATATATTTTAAAGATTATATCCACTATGGAGGAAACTAGGAGAGTAAATAGAAAATTTCCGAAAGTATACGTAAAGTTAAATCTATGTTTTCCTTTCCTGTAAGAAGAATAATTTTAATAGCATCGATGTCATTAAAATCAGCACTTTAAAGGAAACTAGGAGAATAAATAAAAAATAACTGATATAACCATACCCAAGCCAACAACATTAACAGAGATAAGTACATCATACCTAATTTTCAGTAATAAAATAAAACATACAATAATAATAATATGCATTATCCTCTCTATGGAGTATGTATTAGTTTATTTTAAGGTATGTATTAGTCTATTTTATTATATTATATATTTTTGTAAGTGTGTATCCCCATTAGGGATAAAGGCGTGGTTTTATGTATGTATGTATGTACCCGTATAAGTAATACTGTGTGTTGTCTGTAAATAGTTTAAATTTGCACTATCTCGTATCCCGCTACGTACTTTCCTATCAGCTAAAGGTTGCCTGGCAGAAATTGCTACCTTAGCAATAAGGCCGCCTATGTTGTACTTTTGTTATGTTGTTTGTGTATTACTGTTGTATGGTGCAATAAAGTATTTTGTATTGTATTGTAAACAGCTGTTTCTGGCGATAAAAATTTATTCTATTTTATTTTTACAGGTAGAACAGATAACAAACGTAAAGATTTATCTAGTATACCTAATTAAAATATTGATAAAGTTGTGAGTCCACTCTGCAATGACTTTTAACATTATTTTAGGTCCGTATTTATAATCAGCTCTCAAGAGTGACAGCAAGTTTGAGTCCGTATCAGAAATGTCATTACAGTACAAAATGATCTGTCAAATCCATATTTAATAATGCTCTCAATCTTGAGATCGCTTTATAAATACGGCCTAAAAGTGGCAGACACTATCCGCGCCGCGGGCCAAGGTATGATAGGACAAGTTCGGTTAGGAGTTAAGAAACCCCTACCACAACACAATGGGAAGAAGGGAAATTTCTCGCCCATCCATTTCAGTGGAAATTCTACTTTACAGTGCACCTGTAGTCTGTGGTTTTTGTTTCCTGCAGTCGCCTTTACGCCAAGTTTACGGTCACGACTCGAGATAATTCCGCATCTTCCATAATGACCGCTACTTCCGAATCTCAAATGGTAATGATAATCTTTTTTGTGTGATTCGCAATTCGGAAATGACTAAGTTTTATATTAATAATTGTTTTCGTGGTATTAAGTAGTTTATTTTTGTACGAAACGAATCCTTGTTTTATTTTAAGTATGAGATTACGAGAAATAAGAATAATTCATTATTTACATTTTACCTATATAGGCTTATTGAATGTCATGTGAATCTATACGATGCAAAATAAACTAGTTAAATATTAAACTATGAACAATCAGCTTACTAAAAGTTCTATGATAAAAGTTCTGTGATACAAGTTTTCTGATAAAAGTCAATATGAAAGGAAAATAAAACGTATTAACAAAAAAAATACAAATGCATAAAAACAGTCCAGTCTAAAACCGGCCACAAATCGAGGTCGAAAGTGATCAAGATCATGATTGATAAAAAGAACAAAACATTGCCTAAATGTCAAAACTTCGATGGACTATCGCTCATTTGTCTTAATGTATGCCAAGCTTGTCAACAAGAATAAGTAAGCAATGTCACCAATGTTGACAAACTGTCTAAAACGCGATTAACGCCAGTAACGGTATGCAGGTAACGGGTAAACCTGAACTTGGCCCATGATCCTCGGTGTCCAACGTGATAAAGTCAATGACACAAGGCCTGATTTGATCAGTCTGACTTGCTTAGCCTACCTATGAGTAAGTAGGTTGGACATGCAAATTTAAAAGGGGGACCAGTTGATGACTATACTTAAAATTGAATATTTTGTGAGTCATCAACTGGGCCCTAGGGACGAGTTAATTGGGGGCCCAGTTGGTGACGAACCATATGTATGATACTGCTGCCGATTCTGTTGCAGACACAATTAACTTGTTTCAGTTTGGTCCTGTCACTTCCTAAAATTTGAATAAAATAGAGACAGAAATACAACAGCTAATTATAATTTTTTTGACATCAAAGCCTGAGTATTCGTACGAAGCCAGCTAAGTGAGCCAAGTATTTAATTTACAGTAAAACGCAAGCCAAAAGCGCACGTTAGGGTAGAGTCATTAAGTTTTTTTTCAATTAGTAACCATAAGTTTTGTCTCGACTCTAGTTTAAAAATGACGATCATGGATTAAGCTCAACCATATTCCTGAACACCGACAACGTAACATTTGGCACCAATCTGACCAAATCAGACACTCTGCTCCAAGTTCGAGCTATGTTTAACTCATACAGTTTAGTGCTGAACGTATGGGTTTGCGGTAAAGCTAATTATAGTTTTACACTAAGTGTAAAGAGTAGTTTAAGCTGGGTAGGTTCCAGTTCACAGCTATTTTAAACCCTGCTGTATTTAAGGCTCGTATTTATAATCAGCTCTCAAGAGTGACAGCGAGTTTGAGTTCGTATCAGAAATTTCATTCCAGTACAAAATTACCTGTCAAATCCGCACTCAATATTGCTCTCAATCTTGAGATCGCTTTATAAATACGAGCCTAAGTGCACCACAAGTAGACCAAGCTAGATAGCGTCTAGGATCTGATTAGGGATCTATTTCATAACCGGTATTCCTTTTTGCTACTATTTTTATATTTTTGCGGTGCTAAGTTAGAATAGCATCAGCGATGCCATGTCTTAATATGAATGTCATAAGTATTAACGTATTAAGGAGCTTTTGAAGGATTTTAAATGGTGGTGGTGTACCAACTATGCCTCCAGCAATTCACATATTTTACACCTTGTTTTTACGGTTGAATGAATATTATGTAAGTAGTTCCATCTGCATGTCCCAACTGGTGATAAAAAAACATAGAATGTGCCAACTGCTTCTCCTCCCTGGCATGCTGTAAAATCCAGCTAAGGCATTCGAAGATTTCAGTGTATTGTAATTTAGCAACACTACAGCAATAAGTATACAGATCTATCAGACAGAATAAACCCTCATATCGTGTCAGACGTTGCGGAACGACCTCTGTTTAATACGGGGTGTAAGGGACAGCGTCCCGCAAACTGATAGGGGGTTGCTCAGTTAACGAAACTGAACAACTATCACCAGGACTGGTTTTTTTTTTCAGGAAATAAAAAAAAAATAGCTTTTTCATACAATATTACCACATCGATCAGACAATTTGTATGGAAAAGCAATTTTTTTTTTCATTTTCTGAAAAATGATCCTGATGATAGTTGTTCAGTTTCGTTGACTGAGCAACCTCTATCAGTTTGCGGGACGCTGTCCCTTACACCCGGTATAGGTCGTTGATGCTCTGCCTACCCCGTTAGGGATACTCTACAGTTACACTGTTGCAAAAGAGCATGACCATGAATCGGGTAATATTTACAAATTCTTCAATAATTGGATGTGCAGTGATCATGCCCATGCGCATCTGTCGCGGGTTCAATGCCCGAACAACACAAGACAACCTTCAGAGCCTTTTAAGGTTCCGTCAGCGGTAATTGGTACCCCCAATTTCATTGTGTCACCACCAGTGATTTTATTGATGCCCAATGGCCACGATTCGGCGTAAACAAGATTTAATTAAAATAAAATCATACCTGTCTTTTGAGCGAACAGAAAAGGAAAAAAAATTCAAAGGTTTTTAGCCGGGACCCGTTCACATCACGACTTAACTTGACTCAACTATCCATAGATATTTTAACTGACAGGATTATAATAAGTCCGTCTATAATGCCGTCCTTTTCTGTTAGCTTAAGACGGAAAATAACAGGTATGGTTTTATTTTAGTGAAATCTTGTTTAAGCCGAATCGTGCCCATTATCGACTTAATCCCTCCTCATTGAAGAGCTTTCAAGACCGTTTTCTTAAAATTGCATGTCTCGTTTTGAATATTTACGCAGCTGTCAAATTAATCAATGGAAATATATGTTTTCCATGGAATATAGGTACTTACTTATAACCATCGAGAGTAGGTAAGCTTATAACCAACATTTGGAACTATGTAGCTAATAATAAAGATATTTATTAAAGTACCTGCCGGTACCTTCCACAATCAACATTGCATAGACCATCCCTCCTTATAGTTAATACTAATTATAGAGAACTACAAAACATACTTTAGAGCAAATATTGACTAAACTAAATATTGATTAAAAAAAAATATTAAAAATAAATAAATATGGACAACGCTAAATAAACATGTATGATTGCAGAACGGTTGACTGTACCTCGGAACTTATTTGCTTATTTGACTCTACAAGTTTACACGTATGAAAACATGAAAAATATTCCCAAACAGTAAACAAGCCAAAGATTTGGCTTTCTCATTGCGGTATCTTCCGTTTGTAAAAGCAAGGTTAAACTTACTAGTTTTGCTACAATAACGAGTGGAAAAACATTTATAGGACTTAGTAAGTTTGGGATGTGACAAATTTAGCACCTCGCTTTTCGCAGAACTCGACATGTTCGTGTGTTGCTTGTACAAGCAAAGTACAACTGCTGTTTGATTTACTGCTTAGTTCATACCAGAAAAGGTGTCATTTTAAGTTCTTTTAGCAAGTTAGGTACCTAAGTATAAGATGGTTTAAGTATTAAAAGTGGAGGCCTTTCCCACGTGTATCCCTGTCGAGACAAAGCAATGTCTAGTGGGAAAGGCCCCCTTGTGGGGAGGACCACTCTGCGGAGATTGTGCCTAACCGGCTTCTCTTAAAGAGTTAGATTCCGTTCCGATCCAAACAAGCTAAGCTCACAAGAGCGAAGCACTTGCAAACCAACTGTCATACGGACGCTTCCGTATCTGATGAGTCTAACAGAGGACTAAACAGTGGTTAACAGACGACGACGTACCGATGCGTTTCGTTTTCTCTTACTGTCATCACAAAGGCCAAAGTGCCTTTAACACTAGACGAGTATATGTTATGTACTTTTAAGTAAATAGGTAGGTACCTTACCTACATCACAAATAATATAATCTATACAGTATACATACATACATCAGTTCTAATTCTAAAACTAGTTTTATTTGTCATAGATACCGTACGTACATGTTCCCTGCATAATAATTAAGATTAATAAGTAAGTATTCCATAAAACGTTGGATCAAAAGTTTAAATAAGTAAGTACTGGGCGCTCTCCAGTAACAGTTTTTAGTCTACAAAATTACAAAAGCGTCTTATTAGTCAAGATTACAATCTATCGGACATTACCGATTAATATCGTCATAAAAACATTTGCCGACGGCTGACCCTTCAAGAGACTAGCATGGTTGGAGATAATGCGGACTCTAGCATGTACAAATTGGAGAATTATGCTAAATATCTTGCATGTTTCCTCCATAGACAATTTACTACTCGGAAATATTACAGGCGCATCTTCAATGTCCTTGGTAAAGAATAGGTTGGGTACCTGCTTAGGATTTTCTAGTACCTAGTGAGGTTATCTATAGCTGTCTATGAGGTGCTAGGTAGATAGATAACGCAACCTTGCGTCCGTAACTCGAACCCTATCTAAACATTTTTAATTCTAAGAATTTCTGAAAACCGCCAATAAAATGTTTATTTTATTTCTCATTCAATTTTTTTTTATTAGGATCTACTGTTGGTGATGGGCTGGCAATACGTCACTAAAGTAATAGACAGTCCAATTAATCCTATCTGAAATGTTTCTCAAAGTGTAACAGATTGGATGTATCAAGAAGTCAAATAAAATACTTCATAAATATATTAAAAAAAGACAATGATCGAAAACGTCCAACTATTTTTGATTTTGTGGATTTCGCAATCTTCCTATATGAAAATTTTGTTAATTTTTCACGTGTCACGGAAGTTTTACATCATAGTCCTAGCACCTCAATATCTACTTGTGGGCATGGAAATATTTACTTCTAAACGTAGTATTTGTAGTTTACGTCTAAGTAGAGATGTTTACGAAAAACATCAACGTTATAGAAACTTTGTTAAAAACAGTGTCATTAAAATTAATACTTCGAAGTATTGAATAAATACGGAGGTGCTTTGTTTTTCCAACAATTATTTTGCAATAACAAGATTAAGATTCCCCCTAGCCACTAAGTTAAATTCTAAGCTTTTGTAAAAGAAAATGGAATTAATATTTTAACATTATATCTGGGAAAAGTATCAGAAAAACAAAAGACTTATCAAGTTTAATTAAATCTTGGGGACCTCACCTCTAACATCTCCATATCATTTACCTGATTTGATTATTATCTATCATGTGATGTGCCTGAGTAGGTTTATTTAGGAGCAGACGCAACGTAAATCAAAATAGAGCACGATAGTGAACTGTCAATTAGTTACTGTAGCAACGTAATGGTTGTCGTACTGGCCATTTTATTCTCAATTTGAAATAATTTACAAAGCTTTTTAGCAGAGACAATGGCAAAACTCCTTGTTGAGATGGGCCGAATGCCGGTGGAAGCGCCGGCACACGGCATGCACCGAAGTCAACGCGCCCGGCCGCGGTATAAAAACGCGCGCATTATCAAACCGCCACCAATACATTGCCGGCCGTCAGACTGTTCGCATTTCAAACTTGGAACTGTGAACTTTTTAATTTAGTGTCAGTGCTTCAGCCAGTTTTTAAGGACCTTTTTTCAGGTGAGCTTTCTATACGAGTGGATGATTAAGATTATGAACAGATAATATAAAATTGAAATCGATATATCTATCGGAGCGAAAAATATTAAAGAATTTTATTAATTAAGTTTTTATCATAATTCCAATAGCACGTCAATTTAGAATTAAATAATATTTAGTTTTGAAAAGGTCAAACATGTTATTAAAATATTTTATAAGGATGTAAATAACACCTATCTTATAGGTACTTATAAAACTGAATGCACGTTTGTTACAGAGCCTTAATGACAAAAATTAAAATTTACTTGAAACTATAATTAGAAATGAGAGAGTAACTTTTAAATGACGTCCGGAAATCTGGGCTAAATCTTTTTATATGAATGTCACAAAAATAGCCCCAGTTTGTATGAAAACGGCCGGTTCTCATTTATAAATTACTATTTACAATGAACCTATAGGTGCCAGTGAAGTGACAAGCCCTTTAAAACAGGGTGACCATTATTATCTCCTCCTACGAAGCGAAGGACAAATCATCCTGTAATTTTTATTTCACAGTTGATGAACATTTTAAAAATTTGACAAATAAAACGTATTCACATTGAATAAATATGAAATTTTAAAATTACATAATTCTAAACTCACATTATAATAATCATATGCAAGATAACAAAACAACATGTAAAACATAATGAGAAAACATTTTATTAGAAAAAGAAAATACCTATTATCGTTATTTTTACTTCTCAATATTTTTTTTGTTTCTTTATAACTATTACCCACTTTGACCCTAATGAATCGCGCCTATATCCCTACGAGATAAACAGAGCGTGAAAGATTTTATAAAAGTATTACAAGGGGTTTTTATATTCGAGTATTCTGAGATAAAAGCCATTTTCGAAACGACAAAATATTAACACGTTGACTGCTAAATTCCTCCACGCGGGTGGAGTTACTGTGGCGACTGTGCTCACAAACCCGCGTCACGAGTGCGAGTAAGTACCTACATGACGCGAGTTGATGCTAGAACGGCCGGCTTTTTACCAAAGAGTAGCTTAGCAGCTAACGTGTTAATTGTTAAGAATAACGAACAAAAACAACGACAAATATTAAGAATAACGAAAAAACGAGACGACAAATTTATTTTAGACCTGTCAAAAATATTAAATTCGACTAAGCTAAAGGAAAAGATGACATTTTTTTTTAGATCTGTCATATCCAGTATCGTTTAAACAGCCGAACGATCGTCGGATCTTTCTCTCGCACTCAAGTGATGATAGATGATATCAGTTCTGTCCTACTATTCCTATAATAAGGCTTTGTTCAGATGTACCTACGCGTGCTAAACGCGTATTTCATACAAATTGGCCCCGCGCAATCCAAGCGCGTAGGCAAAATTTATGAAACACGCGTAAAATAGTAGGCCTGATACTGACATAATTTAAAGTAGTAACAATTAGTGCGCGTGCGACTAAACCCGTGGACAATCGATTTAGGGCCTAGGCCTACTCTCGGTGCCGCCATGACTGCACTTTACAGATTGTTTGATAAAGGCCTTCGCAGGCCTAGCGCCAATCTAATCTAGGTACTGATCGAAAGGGAAGGAATTTGTCTTGCATAATCTCGAACTTATAGGAGTTTGAAAGTTTGTCTTAATTTGCAACAGGTGCTTTTGATTGAAGTTATTTTAAAAGGTACACAAAAATTTTAAACACAGGTATTTTTTTAAATTAAATAACTTGAAGATTCAATAAATAATCAGTAACTTCGAATATTGTTGGTACACTTATTTAAAAACAAAAGAAACTTTAATCCTAATCTGATATATTGGATCCTAAAAATTCGAGAACTTTGTAGTTAATATAAGATCTTCATACAGACTTAACTTATTTTAGTTTGGTCCTGTCACTTCCTTAAATTTTAATAAAATAGAGTCAGAAGTAATCAACTAATTATTAATTCTGTCAAAGTGACGTATAACGTTTAAAATAAGACGACACCCATCTAGCATGCCATGTTTTTTTAAGGGAAGTAACGTCACTTTGACAGGATTATAACCAGCTGTTGTATTTCTGTCTCTATTTAATATTTAAATTTTAGAAAGTGATAGAACCAAACTAAAACAAGTCAAGTTGTATCTATAACTAAATCGCCACCGCTTAACTGTATTTTGCATGTACTTTTTAGTACCTTCACCGTAGGGTTTCGCACTAATTTAATCTGGGCAAGATGTGATGAAGGGCTTCCTTTGCGATTTCTTATTGCCACTTCCGCCCTTTCGAGTGATTCTTAATTCTACTTCAAGGCCAATTCTTAATATTGGATAAATTATACGCTACGCAAGTTATATATTTTTTTTATTAATTTGGAAAATTTTCACGAAGGACTAATCGATCGAAGATTTAGGTATTTTAAGTTAATCGAACTGAAAAAATTCGAACAATCGAAAAAAAAACAGCAAATTCAAATTAAGTATCTCAGTTTTTTTTTTTAACATAGTAATTCATAATAATTGCATTATTTTGATAACACGAACAGAAACATTCAAATGTAATGAACATAGTGTCTTGTGCGTAAAATCAACAAATCTATTCTGCAAAAACCGCCTAAGTATATTTTTAGCAAATATCCATGAAAGTGCATAAAAAATTAGCAGAGCGACAATAATTGTGATGACAAAGTGTCAAGTTGTAAAAAGTCGGTACATAATGCTTCATTGGCATTGGTCTAATTTTCAAGGTGTCATCTCTTCGCCTTGAAGTATTTATTATGCTAACATAACAACCTCAGTGTCTAAAGAAGTTTAAGGCTACGTTAATTGATTCAGAATCTCCGGTAGTTTTTAGTTAATAGGAAATATCATTGTAGTCTTTGCACATGCACGTATTTCTAAAAATAGATAAATAAATATATATATGTTACGGCTAATACCCGAAGTGCGGCTACACCTAGTTTTAGCCGGTTAGAACTAGGTGTAGCCACTTACTCTTGGCTAAACCTAGTATTAGCCGATTGTTTTCGGGTAAAACTAGGTCTAGCCTTCATCATGCCGGCTACAACTAGGTCCAGCCATTCCCTGTTGGCTAAAACTAGGTCTATCCGATATCATTCCGGCTAGAACTAGATCCAGCCATTCCCTGTTGGATAAAACTAGGTCTATCCGATATCATTCCGGCTAGAACTAGGTCCAGACAATCCCTGTTGGATAAAACTTAGATGCGTGTCCCGCCAAGCCTTCCGCCCCGCATCACACTCAAGACTCACAGCATCTGCAGCAGCGGCGCGGGTGGAGGGCATAGCGGGGCACGCACCTCTGCAGGTTGTGAGCGCCAGAAAGAAACGTAGAGTTTTTTTTTTATTATCTAAAAAAGCTCTCCCGATAGCATGTCGGCTGCCTTGTGTTCACACGTGTAATAGCCATATTTTTACATCTAGAGCAACCCCGCTGCCATGTAATTAGGCAATCATTCACTGGCTATAAGTTGAATGTGAAACACCTTGCTTAGTCTGAATATTATCTTGCCTCCTTTGTCTCTTTTCGTAATTATCACCCAGTTACATACATACTTATTCATTCTTTTCTCCTCGATATCGTCCAGATGATTCGCATCGATCTTATCTCATCTCAACCCGATGGCCCCATATCATATCAAATCAAATCAACTGATTGATGGTCCCTGTAAACATACAAGCCGACCCGAGCACCACATAAAACATGCATGATATCATTTTCTTAATCCCATCCCTATCTTCCCTGCTTTCTTCCCGTCGTTCTCGTCTATTCCACCGTTCCTCCCGTACCTCGATTGCGTTACTCTCGCCGCTCTCGACGCTTCCAAAACTTACTCTCCCGTACTTAGCGTTCCTTCCGATGGCCTTACCATCCCTCTCGTACCTCCCATACATCCCGTCCTTCTCGTCCTTGCCTTCCCTAGGTTAATACAATAATCCCTAACCTTCCCTCCTAAAGCTACCCCGCAGCGAATTCAGTTGACGTCACCCTGCCCAGAAAAGCAGCGCCAGATTAAATACATATTACCATTTTTCTTCTTCGGACCTAGTTCTAGCCGGAATGATATCGGATAGACCTAGTTTTAGCCAACAGGGAATGGCTGGACCTAGTTGTAGCCGGCATGATGAAGGCTAAACCTAGTTTTACCCGAAAACAATCGGCTAATACTAGGTTTAGCCAAGAGTAAGTGGCTACACCTAGTTCTAACCGGCTAAAACTAGGTGTAGCCGCACTTCGGGTATTAGCCGTAACATATATATATAAATATTTCTAATAATATTCGGCATTAATAGTTTGGCGAATCATTTAAATTTTACTTTTTTGGTTGCTCTTGTAAATTCAATCTATTTCGAAAAAATTGGGACAGGATCTAAACCTGCAACTTTGGAATATTGTTTCATCGCTGTACCATCTGAGCTATCATACCACAGTTCAAACGAACACCACAAATCCTTAAATAAGAATAATAAGAATAAGAATAAGAATAACTTTATTTTCCTCAACAAACAGCCAAATACAATAATTAAGTACATATAACCATTGTGGACAAAAATGCGTTTGGAGAGGCTGGCACCTAAACTAGGGAAACCCTGTATTATAGGGAACCAGGCCTCCGCCTCCAGGATTGTGTTTGAAAAAGAAATGATTACAGGTACGGTAAATTAACTCAAAAGGTAAATTAACAAAGTTAAAATCACTAAGTAGGTAGTAACATGCAAGAAGATATTTAAAACAATTTAACGTGAAAATTAAAAGATACTAGTGGTTGTTAATGTGCGCGTGTGTCTGTTTGTGTGTGCGTGTGTGTGTGTGTGTGTGTGTGTGTGTGTGTGTGTGTGTGTGTGTGAGTGTGGGTGTGTTTATGAGTGTGATTGTAGGATGGACGTAGATTTCAAAATTATTATTAGGGAAAATAAAAATAAATCGTAAAATAAAACTAGGAAACAACAAGGAGAAGGTTCTCTACTTCATCGTAGCTCAAAGTAAGTAACCAGGAGGTAACTAATTGCTTACATTTATTTTTAGTTGTTGGGTAAATATTTAACAAGTTATTACATTTAATATATAGAAAGTAGCCTAGGAAGGCAAAGAATCGTTGAGCAAATTGGGTTCGACAAGAAAATATTGGGCAGATTAAGTCTTGGCGTCTCTGGTTCAGCACCAACAAGGGGTCATAGAATATCGTTACGTGTTTGTACAAAATTGTATACAAAACAAATAACTTGCGAGTAGACAAGACTTGCCATTCATTAAATAGGTCATTTGTAGGGTAGCGGTAGGGTTTAAAGGATGCGACTTTTAACACAGCTCTTTGGGCTACCTCTAATTTCTTAATGACTGTTTTTGCGGCTCCACCCCAGCATGTTATACAGTAGGTAAGCAAGTTTTGGCAAATAGCAAAATAGAGCATTTTGATGATATCAAAGTCCGCAATATGTCGAATACATTTAAAAATATAAATCAATTTTCTTACTCGCATTGAGACAAAGTTTATGTGATTTTTAAAGTTAAGGCAACTATCAAGTTGTACACCAAGATACCTGATGGTCTCAACATTTTGCAACATTGTACAAGAACAAGTAGGGGGACTCACTTGTGGGCCTGAGGAGCAGGAACAAGCTATCAAACTTGGTGCAGGTGTAGGGAGAAAACATTCACGGATCCCGAACATGATATATTTGGTTTTTTCAGCATTAATAGTCAGCAAGTTGTTACTAAGCCAACTAAGGGCTGAATTTAGACCACTTTGCGCGCATTGAAATACTTCCTCCCAAGAATCACATTGAAAGGTCAGGGTTGTATCGTCGGCAAAAGATATTACTTGACCACCCGGTAGCTTTAATTCGCAAAGGTCGTTAATGAAAACCAAAAATAGAGTTGGGCCCAGGATGCTCCCTTGAGGCACACCAAACACAACGGGCAGGTAATCGCTCGAGATATTATCGATCTGAACTCGCTGCTTACGGTTGGTGAGGTAGCTTTCAAACAGTTTTAGTTGCATACCGCGAATACCTAGGCGTTCAAGTTTGAGTAATAATAAGGGTATAGAAACGGTATCGAATGCCTTCGCCAAATCAAGAAATATGGAGACACATTTCTTGCGATTGTCAACATTTTCAACGATAAACTCAACGAGCTTATTTACAGCATCGGCTGTTGATTTTTTTGCACGGAATCCATATTGGTTAGGGGAAAGCAAGTTGTTACTTTCAAGATACGAAGTAAGTCTCAAATTCATTATTCTTTCTAATATCTTAGAAAGAGAAGGTAAGATAGAGATAGGGCGATAGTTGCAGACATTACTTCGATCACCGGATTTAAAAATAGGCTTGATAACCGCTAATTTGAATACATCTGGGAAGATGCCATTAGCAAAACTCAAATTGCAGATGTGAGTGATGGATGGTATCAAATAGTTTTTGTAACGCTTGAGAAAACTTGAGGAAATACCATCACAACCCACAGCGCAGTTTGTTTTTAGCGCCAAAATAAGTCTTTCGACTTCCGCTTCATCGGTCTCAAGCAAGGCAAAAGAATTTGATGTAGAACACATGTACGTGGGAAGGCTTGTGTTAGAGTTAGACTGCTGAATTTTCACTGCCAACGATTGGCCAATGTTAGTGAAATAACGATTAACTGAGTTTACCGCAACAATTGGAGTAATTTCCGACTTTAGCAAATCCGACGCAGTTTCATGTCTTTTTTCCGTACTGGTACTACTTTTTATTACTTTCCACAGTTCTTTGTTATTGAACCGAGCATCAATAATCTCCTTTCTTTTATATTCACGTTTTAGATTTTTTAATATGTTGTTACAGAAGTTTCTGTACCTGCGATAAGTAGTC
>JARACY010000990.1:0-69733 GCA_029255725.1 Scrobipalpa atriplicella | reverse complement strand
CCACACAGTTTTTTAAAATCATAAAAAAAAAATCGGAACACTAAGGGAATTATGTGATTCGAGCCGTAACGAAGACTATGACCGCAAGTACATATGTAACAAACGGAAAGGCTTCATAACTTATTGCAATATTGTTATAAGTATTTCTTTCTGGGATACCGAATAACGATCTTTGTGATGTTCAACTAAAAATAAAAAACGTTCTGTTAGACATGAGTACTAATAGGTACTCGTCTCGATTGGCAGGTACATAAACGTACGAGCACAATTCATTTTGTATTTTTTTTTGCAGACGATTTTCTTTGTGAAAGCTGTTCGTTGACTGAATAACTCCTTCCAGTTTTCGGTATTCTTTACACCCTTCATAATTTTATATTTACCAACAACTACACAAGTATCTGATAAAATTCAATGTTTCTCGCAGAAATCTTTATTTACCCTTTTTTTAGCACCATTTGAGTACATGGTCTTTATACAACCGTACCTACATAAATATTCCGTTGTTTACTTAACCGCTTAAAGGGACGTTAATTTGTTAAAGCAAAGGAACCACAGCAATAAATTGTTTAAGCATAATTAAACCTAAACAAATGTTTACTTTACGCCCTAGATGCTGAATTTTCCTGTGAAACGCCCCCTATTATTCACTTGTAAGTGACTGACTTTGATCTCTATTTAAATTTAAAATTTATTGGGTAAGCAAATACGTATTGAAAAGTTTTATACGACCGGTTGGTTATAAAATCGAAATCTACAATTTTCTCTCTAGATAGCATGAGTTTGTCTATTATCAGCTCAAATAAAAATTAAACTATTATAAAAAATCTGTAAAGTTTTGGTTGTCAGAGTTTTTCATGAATTGTCTCTAAACCGCATTAAACTTACTTAGTTGACCAATTAAGATTTTTCATTCACCAAATAAGGGCCGCTTTGGACATTCGTAGCTTTGGACCATAAAAACTGAACAACTTTCTCTATGTCGAAATAAGCACAAAGCGAAATTTTCGTGCTCCCATACAAAATGACTCGAACAGTTGACAACTTTTGTATGGGAAATCCATTTTTTTTTTAAATTTTATTCTTTATTCCGTATTCAGTTTCATGGTCTAAACGAGCCCTTAAATTGTCTTTGGTGAATGAAAAATAACTTGGTAAAAAATATCTTAAAAACTGCAGTCACGCCAGAGGGATTTATATCCGGATATTAATTGCATAATGCTTATTTAAGTGCCGTTCTCTGTTCGATCTGTATCTCAAACCGCCGGCCGCGGTCGAGTCGAGAGCGGTTGGAATCTATTGGAAAACCATCAAAACGAATACAGCTTCTTTCTATATTATTTTCCCATCTCCGCTCAGCAAAATTCTAGTTTAGTTTTAGAACGGATCACTGAAGTTATAATAAATTGAATGAGTTGTGCTCGGCCGCGGCCAAGCCGTTATAGAAACACCTGCTAATATACCAAAATAAAGTACTGAATATATTTAAAGTTTTAAGTTTTTGTTTTTTGTAACGGCCATCCGTAAATGATGATGACAAAGAGGTTTACTTTTAAATAGAGTGGCAGTATACTCGTATTTAAAATTTGTTTCGTATTATACCTGTTGTTGAGGCCTTTATGTTTGTCAAACTTTCCTTTTTCTGAACAGTACACAGCCATACTTTACATTAGGCTATTTTTAGTGGCTTTTTATTGATATAATTATTTTTTTTTTATTTTTAAGTCGTATTATATAAATCGAACCCATAGAATACGATTAAACCTTGTTAAGCAAAACTAACGTAACTCAAGATAAATTAGTTCTGCATAACACGGCAGAGCGTGTCAGGTTGGGTTAGGTTCTTATCTTATCTTATCTTATGTAGCCATTTACGTATCCCACTGCTGGGCAAAGGCCTCTCTCCGCTCCCTCCACGACTCGAGCGAGCTTGGGTTAGGTTAGGTTAGGTATTAGGTAGGTACTACCAAGTCACTAACCACCAAGTTTTCGAACCATCCTATTCGACTTGACTGCATTCTCTATTCAACTTGCATGCTTCACGCCCATTCGCAGGGGTACACAATTTAGAATCGCTGCAGATCCTTATCATTATTGCCGTAACAAAGGCTACGTTTAGACCGTTTTACTTTATGGCCACCACCCTGGTACCCACATGATTGATAAATGGGAAAATATAGTCCAAACTAGCTGCTAAAAGCAAAAAAAAAAGACGAAAAATGGATGATCATAACTTATTTACATACGAGCTCATAAGGCAAAAATAATTTTATGATTAACAATAATTTGGGTTAAAATCAAATAAAAAGTTATTTAAAATTTCAGTAAACATAATCATTGACCATAACGTAACTTTATTGCCATAACCATAAATATTACCTATATTAAGTGTTCATATCAAAACAAGTACCTGATCAATGTTATTATACCTAAAGGTTTTTTTCATTACAGATATTTTGGCAGCAAATGCAGAACTATAGGAACCAGTAATAGAAGAGGGGGACGAAAGAGGGGACGAAAAATGTTGAATTCTAGATTTTGGAACCACAATTTCATCCGTATCATACAAATCATTTTTTTTAAATATATTTGCGTAGACGAGCTGCCGAAATATTAACAAGCATTTATCAATATTACATTTCACTGGACTTCCGTCCCCAATTGATTGATATCCGGTCACTCCCACATTTGCAGATATTACATTGTCTATGTAATGTTCACACATGGACAAATAATAGTCCATACATCAATGCCAAGATAGCAGGCCCTGTTAGTGATGTTGCAAAACCAAAAGTTTTGCTGTCGATGGTGTATCAGAGATATCGATACTTACTCTTCAATATGACCGAAATTTTATCAAATAATATATGAAGAAAGTATAGATAAATCAAATCCTAATTTATAGTACCTACCTACGTAATATGGTTTGAAAATATTACCTACGATTTGAAATGTATTTTATCATCAGTATTATTGTTTATGTACAATACGATCGAATGTTTAACTCTAATGTTTAAATTGAATGAAATAACAGTTTTGGTGATTGAACTACTTGGCCAACACTTATAATATATTTTACAAATGTGTTTTTGAGCAAACAGACATGAATGAAGAGATACATCTATGTAACACATACATAAACCTATCGAAACACTATCAATATCGTAACAACACTATTCCCCAGGTTCATACATTGAGAAGATTTGTTATGGTGAGTGAGTGATAATGGGAATATTAATAAATCCACCGAACCATTTCTATTTGTCACCTAGTATTTGTTTACTTTTGTTGCGAACTACATGTGAATCAAAAGTTACAGGATGTGAATTAAAAGTTATTCATTATTCAGTATTCAGTAATTTATTCAGAGAATTAAAACATTTCAAATGTGGTATAATATTAATATGTTCGTTATTAAAATTTTAATTAATAATATTTAAGTTAAATTACAATAAGGTCTGCCACTAGCTTGGGTTAGCATAGCACAGTGTAGTTAGATTACTTACTTGTCAAATTCCGGTATGGAGTATATAAAATTGTGATACAGCTACAACTTGCATTTTTAAAACAATGAATACTATGTGTGTTATGAACTATTTCGTATGGCATTCAATATTTGATTTTAAATATTACTTAGTATTATGCTAAAGTAAGAAGTAGTATGCTTAAAAATGGCAGAATATTTTACACGACATAATGACAAATAAATTTGCCTTACTGCAACAAAGTTAGCTATATATTTTTATCCATGCAATACGCTATTATTAGCCTAAAATTTTTGAATTCCAATTAAAATTAGTAAGTCTTATAGCACCAAAGCATTTCCTTCCACTACACCTTCAACAAAAAGTTAATTACTTAACAAGCTTCGCGTGTCCACGCTTTCACATGCTAAGAATTCAATGGAGTAGCGGAAGTACCCACTAACCTAACTAAGCTTTACAGTAGCTGGTTGCTTATACAGGGTGTTAATTTAATTGCGTGCCATAGTATAGGGGGTGTTTCGGTAACGTAAAAGGAACCCATAAAAAAATAAAAAAAAAACAAAAGTCGGCATTTAATTTATTATGATTCCAAGATCTGCGTCCATCTTTTGTCATCATTATTATTTATTTAATAATAATTTTCACAACATAGCGATGAATTCGTTTATTGATACCTTGAAAGTTTTAATCTGTTCATCTCAACTCAGTCAAACTCGTTGTGTAACAGAAAAAAAGTAAAAATCCAAGGGCAATTTAAAGTTTGGCATTTATAAAGCTAAACAAAGTTGGTGGAGAAACTTTTCCTTCCCAGGCTGTCAATATAAATAAAGATTTTATCTGTTCAGTGTTCCAATTCTTAAAGAATACGACAGTGTGTGTATTCGGAGCTGGCGGTTGAACTTTTTAAATTGCTGTTTTTTTCTTTAAGCGGTTAGTATATTGTTGATGTTTTTTTTTTATTTATGTGAGAACCTTAGCATTAAGCTCTCAATATGAAGGGTACAGAGGAAAAGTGATGGATGTCACATTTTCTTGTTTTTTTTTGTTATTGGCAACATTCGAAAGTTCATTAAAAATAGTACAGGAGTACAGGTTTACTTCAGAATACAGGCAATAAACACTTCCTGTTACAAAAAAAATTACCGTTAAATACCTAGGTCAGTGTTAAAAAGACACAATGAGTCTATGAACTTAAATATCTGATTTTCTCAAATCAATGTGTAGTTGGCACCCATAACTTTTCCCATGTACCCTTCATATGTACTGCATTTGTTTTATCACTGAATATTAAAAAAAAAACTTTGATTGATTCCGATAAACTCCAAAACCGTTAGCCCGATTTTAAATATTCGTTCACCAGTAGCTGAATTAACTAGAAAAATACACAAGCTTTTCCTATAACTGCGGAATAATAAAAAAATCATGAATATTAAATGATAAAACAGTCCGAAAAGCTAAACCTTAAAACACTTTATTACTCTGAATCAAAATAACATCGAAATACCAAAATCAAAATACGCGAAAACACATTTTAAAAGCAGTCAAATCTTCAAGGCTGGTGATGGCTTAAGCTGGCTCTATTATTCAGGGTTTCAGTTGATCCGCCAGGGCAGGATTAGAACCGTCACTTCTCTACACCTGCTAGCACAGAGATGAATTTAGGCACCACGACACCTGTCAGGCGCGAGGTAATACGCTTCTTATTCGCTGGTGAAATATGAAATGCTTCGCGGGGATTATCAAAATAATAACAGCCTTCTTGAATAGATGTATATATTGCTATAGTGACGAGTTGTCAGCCCATCACCTAAATTGCAATACACTGGAACCCTCGAATCCCTTAGCTGGTTTTTACAGCATGCCCGGGAAGAGCTGGCACATTCTATGTTTTTCTATCACTCCCAGTCCAGCATGAAAGTAGTAATAAGACAGGTAAAGTCAAATTTCTTTGATAGATGATGTTGTACACGCATATTTTCTTCTGAAACACTTGTACGGTTTTATCATTGTCAAAATATTAAAAAATTCACAAGGGAACTAAGGGAAGTGTAGTTTCATCAAAAACCTTTCTATTCTATAAATAAACTGGCACATCCACCTGTATGCTGAGTACATCCAGTATCATTGCGAAATGCTCACACAATGTGACGCGCGATACAAACGTCGCAGTAACGCGAGCTAGCAGAAAGTTTTTGTCCAACGCTTCTACTCCAGTCAACGAAGATTTTTATTTTGTATGAAGAACCCTAAAAATAAAATTCTATGGAAATAATTTGGAAAAGTGATACCTACATGAAAGTAATCCAAAACAAGTAGGTACAAATTAGAATTTATAAATCACTGTCCCTTGGCTGACAACTTCGAAACGTTAGTGTCTTCCGTTGCAATAATTTTGTGACATCGTTTCGTGTAATTAAGGTCTTTTATTTAGCCACTCTAATCCTACTTACGGACGATTTTTTCAAATGCACTATTTAGTATCGTAGCTAGGGGAAGTCAGCTCAAAGCGGACACAGCGGGCAAAGACGCCACACCTATTTACTCGGCCATTTTAAATCGAGCTGCGACGTTGCCTTTCCATCGCGAGGCCTACCTCCCGCCCCGCACCGGGCAGTCGCCGGCGAGCCGTGGCTTGAAGCGTGTGTGTGTAGTGTTAAAAATTTTTATTTTTGCTGTTTTGAAAAAAAAATGCGAGGTAAGTTCAACCTGTTTTGACGAAAACGCCACACATTAAGCTGTGACCAATAATCTCGTATTATTTCTTAGCTATTTGCCATCATATGGATAGCATTTGTTCCGAAGTTTAACCCAACCTGTGAGCGTGGTGTGCGTTGAAAACAAAATGGCCGAAATGGGCAAAGCGGACAGGGCAAAGCGGCCATGTCCTCTTTGCCCCAATTCATAATTTAATACTGATAATTTATTTTTTGTTTAGATGGTGAATAATTATAAAAGGAAAACGGGACAAGCATCGTGGGATGAAGAAATAATGGCCCGGGCGATGCGGGAAGTGAGTGAAGACCGTGTCGCTCTGAAAAAAGTCGCACAAAAATATATATATGAAACAATGTTTTTAATAAAAATAATAATTCAATTCAAAGTTTTTTTTTTCATTTTATTTCCTATAACAAATCATATAATATCGTTTAATGTAATATATATCGTTTCAGCATATTGATATCCTGTCAATATTTGAGCTGTCCACTTTGCCCAAGTCCTGTGGCCGCTTTAGGCCGCTGCTGGGGCAAAGCGGTTTTTAGGCAAGTTTTCGTAATTTTTGAATTTTGCCTTTTTGTGTTATTTTATAAGAAATTCAATTGCATATTATCAAAATAAATAACATATTGTACCGTATGGTAAAAGTCGTTTTCAGATAATTATTATACATCCAGTTTTATTGAGACTTAAAGTTAGAGTGTCCGCTTTGAGCTGACTTCCCCTACACCTAATTATCTTAATTACTTATGGGGCAGAAAAAGCGTAAACCACCATATAAAAGGAGTAAGTATTTTTCATAATTTTTAGCATTCTAAAATCGCGTGTGTTAATTATAGTGAAAGTTTGTCAACCAATTATCACTGTTCATGTGGGAAGAGAATTTAGTTGTTTTTTAATGCTTTTCCATCGCTCTCAGTCTATCATATATCTTCAGTTCAGGGAAAATATATCTCGTAGATTGAATTATATCTCGTTGATTGGACTATTCTCTGTGAGTCTGCGAGTAAAGTGACACTGCCATTTTTCAAGATAATTCAGACACATTTAAGTTAGACGCGAAATGTGTTTTTTGTGTTATTTGTTACATTAGCGTCGCGTTTTTATACCATATTAATTTTATAACAAAAATGGGATAGTGTTTGAGTACGTACGTTTCTTTTCCGTTATCATGTCCACAAAATGGGAACAGAAAATATAAAAAAAAAAGTTTCTGTTATTAATAATACGGTTGTGTCAATCACACACAATAATGTAAAAATTAGGACAACTTTTATTTATTTACCATGCAAAAATAGATATATCATTGAGGGAACTCAAAAATTCCTCGTGGCGTAGCGGTGCAGCCTGTCACTTTGTGGCACAACGAGATGCATCTTCAAGCATCTTTGCGTCGCTTCGCTTTTAGTGTGAACTGGCCCTTAGTCCGTAGCCGGGCCGATACATCGCCCAACATGCTCTACTGAGACTAATAAAGTCGGCTTTGCATCAGTGAACACGATTGGACGTTAATTTTACGCACAAATAATCACGGTACTTCTTTGAAACAGTGAAGATTATATAAGGCGTGAACACAGATCGACTTTTATGTGATATGACAAAATCAGCTGTAAAACTGATTAATTTTTTTTTTTTTTAACGTTTTCCCATAATAAAAGGGAAGGCAAAGAGCTTGAGCCCATGCAGCCTAGTCATCAGTATTTGTTCTTCCGTTGTTCGTTTCAAAAATAACGTCTTTAGTGTATATTTCTTATGATCAAATCCAGTTTAAAAAGTCTTCAGTTTGAATATTTTCCTTTTCAGTGTATAAAACTGATTAATACCGTGACGTATTTCCGTCACCCGACCTCCGTTTACTCTCATCGCGCCTAAAGAAGTTTCAATTCAATAAATTATAATAACTACCCTTTTTTGCCTTTCAAATTATTGTTTAACCTACTAAATTATATGATCTGTATAGGTATATCTCTTGTAAACGATTATATTTTTTTAAATACTAATGTGGCCAAAACCAAACTTAATATGTTTTTCATAAAAAGTCTATCTTGAAATATAAGTAGATACCTATCAAGATATAAGAAATAAATGAACAAAGAAGTAAACAAAAAAGATATACTTAGGCCCGTATTTATAATCAGCTCTCAAGAGTGACAGCAAGTTTGAGTTCGTATCAGAAATGTCACTTCAGTACAAAACGACCTGTCAAATCCATACTTAATATTGCTCTCACTCTTGAGATCGCTTTATAAATACGGGCCTAAAGTACTTTTTTATCCTTCCTTTAGACTTTTTCATATTCCTACGATATAAAAATTCTCGGTAAGTATACGGTATACCTATCAATCTTTTATTTATGCTGTAAATTTTCTTGAAATACTTACAAGATGAATTTTCTTTTGTGATGTCTTATTTTATTGTACAGCTATATTTAGATAGCGATTTAATTTGGAATTCTTGCCGGTGCCATTTTTCAGAATTTCATTTCGCAATGTGAAATTTAATTTTGAGATTGTTACAGCAACAAAATATCATTCGCAAGAATTTAATATTGAATTTTGTTATTATTATTACTGCAATATTCTACGATGAAAAATTAACGAAATCATCGTTATAGAATTTCGAGTATACATTTTACTTTAAAAGTAATTTTTAACTATGTATGAGAATAAATTGTTGTTTTTAATTAAGTGCAAGAACAAAATTTTTCTTGAAACAAATTAGGCCTTTCGACAGTTTGTGATTTTTTGATTCACCAAGCTCATATTTTGCTTAGTGTTTTCTTTACAGACCTCATGCTAAGCTCCAATTTCTGGATTTCTAAATTGATTATCATTGTTTCATTAAATTATTAAGTCGTAAAAAAAAACTTAACGTACTTATTTGAAAAGTGTATGTCCAAAATAAATATCGATCGTACATAATACCACGTTTCTCCATATTTAATTACCTACAATTGTCAATAATCGATATCAAGGACGCGGCCCCATTAAAAACAAATTAGAAAAATCATTTCGTTGGGCGTAAAGATTAGACCGCACTAGGACGTAGCTGCAGCGGAGCGAAAAAATATTCTTTGTATTAAAATATATGAGATGTACCGCACTGCAGCGGCGCGACACGGCGTGGCAAAAACTGTCAAAATGTATGAACTGACATTGCCGCGCCGCCGTGCCGCGCTGCGCCGCTCCACTGCAACTACGTTCTAGTGCGGTCTAACCTTAACGGGAATAGCCGAACGGCGCGGCGCTCAACCGTATTGTAGCATTCACACAAAGCGGCGCGAACGAGGGAATGTGGCGCCAAATAAAAAAGTTTTCATGTGCAAATAGCCCAACATTCTCCGCCTCAATTATGCGGTGTGTACGTGCCTTATGGCTATAAAGGCACTTCTGTCGCTTGATACGAAATTACATTTACATACGTAGCAACAAGCCTGAGAATAATTTGATGCTTATTTGGGCCCGTTGGTAGTAAAGTGTTTTTTGCTGGGGACCTGAAAGACTTTCTCGTACCTTAAGAGAAAATCTTTTAAGGATTATGTTGCCAAATATGAACTCAAATAATAAAATAAAATGGCCCGTGAATAATATTTTTGAGACTTATATTTCTTATACAGGATGTAAATAATATACTCTATTCTGTAACTACGTAATCGATATTCAACACATTAAAGAAAATAAATACAAAATATTTACGAAACGCAGTAGGAACCTACATTTTTAACATCCTGTTTGTTACCTATTTCACTGGCCCTGTCTATCATTTATGAGTTACTTTTATACAGTAAAACTTACAAGTAAATCAATGTCTTCTGAAGTACTTACTATTTCTTTATTTCCACACAGAAATCATGTGGGGTTCAATAAACTGTCTTCCAAATTGCCCTTTCTATACAACAAAGGTCGAACAGATTCTAACTCGGAGTGACAAATAGATTCTATTCGACTCCTACACAAAAAAGGTAAGGAGCCAAATCAAAAATTGAACAGTCAGCCAATTGATTGTGGCCAAAAGATCAGGAAAGCCTTATCCATTACCGGGCCCTGATTTGTCACGGCAGCTGATTCATTAGAGAGACATTAATCTTCCGCGTGATTGAGGAGAAGGGAGACTTCCACAGACTTAGATTAAAGTAGAAGTCGCAATGACGTTTTTGAACTCCCTCCAAACTTGTTTGATCACGACTGTGAAGTAAAGTGTGCAGTCGTTATGGAAATCGTGGTAGTAAAAATATTGACGTAGTAGGCGTAGAGATGTTTAATGTCACGACTACTGCCTTTTATTTATACTTACTTGTGTGTGTAAATGCACATCCCTGTTTCCACATATATTGCCACATTGCGTAAGTTAAGCAGACAAAGGCGAGTGTCTGTTAGCACAACTAAAAGCATGGTTAAGCGGCAGTCGTGAAATAAAACAACTGTTAAGTAATAATCCCGCTGCAAATAATTACAATTTAAATGTTGATTCCGTGAGGCACCGTGACCGTGACTTCGGTATTTAAAAAAGTTTAAAGCCACTCTACTTGTTATGCTTTCGGTCTTTGCTGCGGTAAATAGGTGTATATAGGTAGGTCAGTGGGTGAAATATTCAGTTATGAGAATTGCGAAATTTACGACTTTAATGGAAATATTTCCTTTCACTATAGGTGAGTATGAAAAATGTTTGAATAAGTTGCGTGGTCTTCTCCATACTAGTTCTGTGGAGGTTACGAAGAGGGGAGGATTCGGGGTGTGAACCAACTATGACTGAACAATCTTTAGCTTTAAGACTGTGACTAGAATTTAATATATTGGAGTAAAGAGAAACAGTGGAAATAAAATTTGTTAATTGTGATACTTAGAGTTTGAACTTGAAACTATTTTGATCTAAGTATAGTGGAAGGATAGACGACATGATAACGTATGGTGTCACTTTATAATTAAGTATCTTTAGTTACGATTAACACCTGTGCTTAGAACATTTCTGCAGATAAACGGTTCCTTTGCCTTCTTTGAAACGAAATTCAGAAAACGTAACATTTCGCTTTAGCCACAAAACGCGAGCGACGCGAAATCTTGGCCGACATACTGGCGAAATCTCACAAAATTCGGGATATGTCATGTACCCAGTAGCGTGTTTCGAGCAGATAATGTAGGTGCGTCAAGCTGTGAGAGCGTTGAGCGAATATGCGGAAATCCGGAAATAGAATAACGTACTATAGACATGAAAATTCCACTATGAAACGTAGGTGGGTCATTCTCCTGGTAAGTTCTTCTAAAATATGTAAAACATTTTTTCTTTAATTCATTTAATTTTAATTTTGAGTGTACAGGGCCTTTTAAGATTTCATTTTTAATATGATAATAATACCGATTTTACTTCAATTTATATCAGCTGTTAACTGAAATACAATCGTTTAAACAAATTAAAATCAAAGTTACCAGTAATGTTGTTATTATTTTGTTATCAAAACTACAAAACATTCTTGACACTGTGCATTGCACTAAGAAATCATTTATTACGTTTATATAACTTTGAGTGGGATGATATAGGCTAAGTAAGATAAGATAAGATATAACTTTGCTACCACTACAACTTTGTGTTCTCTTGTCCTTTACTTGATATCCGTCACTCATGAGAATGACCCATGTGCCGTTAGCGTTGAAAGAGAATAGTGAAAAATGTGGCTGGAAAGAGTAGCTAGTGGATAGTGGACATCGAATGGGAACTCGAAAGAATGGTTTTCAGCTAGGTTGAGAGTGCTGAAAAATATAATACGAAAAGGAGCTTATTGGGATTGGGACTGCCTTTTTTTCAGTGCCATGATAGTTGAAAGAAAATTAATGGATGCAAAAAATATAATCTTGGAACACTCACATTTGCGAAAGTGAAATAACTTATTTTAGGTTTTGATAAAACACACTGGATTGGATACATAAATTAATTGAATTGACTAACATCCTAGTATACTTTTAAAAATTTTGTTTTTTACATACATAACGTCGTTTGTAATTTGTAATATAAGTGTTACACTTTGAAACATTCTGAATGTTTTAATTTATTATTACGACTTTTGAAACTAAGATCAGAATAAAAACCTCCTCCATGAAAAAGTGTTAAAAGCCGGACATGATATTTTATTCTTTAAAACTCGGGCGGTTTTCATTCGAGAATATGCTTTGGAAAGTCGGATGGCAGCCGAGCTGGTGTGAAACACAATTAAAGCTACTCGCAGTGAGGTTATTTTATTTCTCTTTAGCGGTTGTGTTGGGATGCCCATAGTTGTAGGACACAGTTCTGGAGTTAGAACTGCCTCAAGTGACGCGCTGTTGCTTAGTTTTTGAAATCGTCTGAAATTGTAGGTATTTTGAAAATTTTGTAAAATTAACACAGTCTTTAATATAAGGACTCTCATGCAGACGAATCTGATTATATTTATTATTTATTAGAAAACGAAACGTACATAAAAAAAAAAGCGAAAGTGGCTACAAAAACTCCCTGAGGGTTTATGTGTAACCACTACTCGTCACAATCAAAATAAAATATAATTAAATACACATAATTACATTAGATACACATAGTTATATTAAATATAGTACATAGTTAGTTCTTTCTAAAATCACCCTCGAAACATGTCCGACGTGAAAGCCTACGTGTCTTTATATGAGGTAGTTGACGCTCTGCCTGCACCGTAAGGGGTTCAGGTTTGAATAAATGAATGTATGTAAGGTAAGAGAAATAACCAAAAGTTGACCAACCAAAGCACCGGGGCATATACCAAACAATCGCGTCATCAAATGGTACATAGTAAGCTACTTATTGATATTTTTCTTTCCTGATATTTGTGCGTAATTTTGTGTACTCATTTATGACGTTCCACATTTAAAGGTACCTTATGGAGGGTTTTGTTTTGAGTTATGCATATCCCTGTTATCTGCAACTCATAAGCTATTCAAAACACTTCATAAAGTACCTACCCCTTTAAAACCCTCCATAAGGTACCTTGTCACGTGGAACGTCACTTTATTTTTTAGTAGGTATAGAACCTTTGAGTTCCAGTAGTTAAACTTTCATTAGCACGTTGTTGCCTTATTGGAATCTAATATACCCCTAAAGCCTCTTAGCTCAGGTACTTTTCAATTTCTAATTAAGACGGCAATTTCAAAATTGCTTTACAGCTACAGATACCCACCGTCATTTTCATATCAGCTTTTAGGAGATGGTGAGATTAGGGCAGGGATTCCGCTTTTGATGGGCTCTAAAACAAATAACACTTTGGAATTAGACTAAGAGTCGTCCGGTTTACTGCACCCTCAAATGACTTGGCATTATTCCGTCACTGTATATTCTTTAAATTGTGTATAGGTATTACTATACCTTGAACTGAACAACCTACCAATGTCTGTATTTTAAATTCTTTTCCTTTTATCATGAAATAAGGTTTCTCGGCCAGGCCCCACGAGATGATATTGAAAATCGAACTGGAACCCCAGGGAGCGTCGGGCGACGTTTCATGTTTCTTCTATCATTAACTTTTACTCGTATGGAACCAACTCAAGCCAACTCTGTACATTGAGGTATTATTAACTGCGTACTGAGACTGCGTATTACGAATGTACATTATCACTTTTATTTGAAAGACTTGACAAAAACGTTTTTTACTAGGGTCCTAACATACAATTTCTGTGCATACATTATTCCATGCTTGACTTGGAGCGATAGAAAAACATAGAATGTGCCACCTGCATCTCCTCCCATGCTGTTAAAATCAGCTAAGGGATTCGAGAGTTTCAGTATTATGTAATTTAGGCGATGAGCTGATTACCTGTCACTACAGCAATATACCTACAGATCTATCTTAAACAACCCTCAAAACTTGTCAGACGTGGCGGATCGACCTTTGTTTGGGTCGATGCCGCTCTGCCTAACCCATTAGGGGTACATGCGTGATAGGAAGTATGTATGTCATGTAGGTAGCGGCCTGTGTTATGCAAACACAGACCAGTAACTAATTGCACTGAACGTTCAACGCCCGCCCGATCGCGTTGATTGCTATATAATTACATTTATATGGAGTTTGCATCACTAATCTATTTAGCAACTGTAAATATAAACTACACAAAATAGAGCACGCAATTGAAAATAGTTTATGTACCTAGAGAATATTAACCCGTCACGCGCCCCAGAATCTAGACTACAAGAGCCCCACCTGTCCGGGGTTTTCAGACGCAGTGATGAGTCGTTCATTGGGTATCAGAAAATTGCAAAAATGTCTAGATTTATTAGAAGTTATGGTATAAACTATACATCATTGCAATCTGCATGAAATTTCCTAGCTTATAGAATGTGCCTAAATAGGAATAAACACTTACTTGAAGGTTTTCTCATCCGATTTACATTTTGTTTTTATTTTTCATCACCAAACCACTACACTCTTTGAAACCACTACACTCTTTGCCATATTTCATCAAATTATTGGTTATCTTTTGCAATAATATCACCGTAACACTAAAATACACTATAATAAGCATAAGCTCTGTAAGTTTTAGCACTCAAATCACAGTAATTTTAGCACAATACAAATATTTACGATGCGACCAAAATAAACACGGCCGCCATTACGCACGCGCCGCATAGACCACTTTCATTTATTTTTTTTATTTCTCCCAAATGGGATTCATTTCACGCATAGATTATATTTGTTTTTGTAAATAATGAACTAACGAAACGCATTGATGCTAAAAAAGTTACTTGAAAAAAACGGAACTCTCTGAACAGACTGCAAAGTCTATGGCCGTTTGATTGTCACAACCGTATGTGACCGGGACGCGTTGGGCACTTGTATGAATGTGCACCGACGGTTGTGACAAGGACGTTCAACGGGTTAAATAATGTAAAACAGTTTTTCACAATGACTTTTGGTCCAAGACTATTGAATTTTTCTTCTACCTATATGTATGCACATAAAAAATGCACGATCAATTGTCGTTCAGGAAGGTTGTGTATTTTATTTTTTAATAAGATGTTTTTGGATGTTTGTTTGTTTCGGATATAGAGTAAAAAAAACGTATTTTATTTTATTTAAATAGCATACCTTCTTAACACGTGGTAAAATATTTGAATACATTAAAATTATTATTACCTATTTAAAATAGTTAATGATTCCTCTGGCTGCTGCTTTGAAATGACCCCGCTGTCCGTAAATATAGTTGTTTACTGTTTGTTTATAAAGTGATCACTATAATCATGGCCATAAACTCAAAAGCCATTAACAGTAAAACGTTTTAGTTTGTAATACTTAGTTCATAAAAATGTGAGAAGATGTAGCTTTTAAAATACATACATTGTTATAAAATCTACAACTTATTTATAGGATCCTATTCCTACTACATACTTATTTTAAAAAATCATAATCTTAAATAACAGTTTTTATATTACTCGACATTTATCTCAACATAATTGTATGTTATGTTTATCACTTTTTACTGAAACGGCTGAACGGATTTAGATGAAATTGAGTAAGTACACAATACATAATAGCTAATGTGAAATAAACGAGTACCTAATGTAGTTTTTAGTTATCCACGAAGCTAGGTAGAATTTTACCTATGTAAATTGCAAATAAATTTGATTTTTCTATGTAGTAAGAATATTTGTTTTGGTACCTAAAACGTTTTGTAATGTTTTCGAAATCACATACATCATCATGTCGTATGGCATTTTCCCACGAAAATTTAAATCAAAATACAACGCAGAATTTCTCGGCAATATAAATTTTCTCTTCTACCAAAATATGAAAATACTTACATGAATTGCCTAGTTCCAAAAGCACTTGTTTAAAATAACGTATGTGTCTCTTAGGGATAGATAGAATATCCACACACGCAGTGAAATCAAAGAAAAGCGGCAGGTAAATTCTATATTTTTTTACCTACTCTTATACGAGCATGGAAACCGGTAAAAACACAGTACCAAATAGTCTCTTCTAAATTCACAAAGCGGTCTGTAGTTTAGTAAAGCGCTTAGATATTCACAAGTAATGAAAAGCTGCCATATACATTAATTTTGGAACCATTTGGAGCTCAATTTGCAGGTGAGGCATTGTAAACGAGAGGGTAAAAGCGGTATGGCCGCTGTAATGAGAACGTAACTTATTTTCGGATGAAATTTGAAACACGCTACATACCTATGTATTATAAAATAAATAAATAAATAAAATAAAAATAGCCTTTATTCTACCATAAATTAAGCATTACATTTTACATTTCTTTAGTTAAATTTTTAAATAAATTAAGTGACAATAATCCAATTTTAAACAAACATGATAATATTATTCTTAGAATTAATTTGAATTATTCAATCTAACATTAAAATTGGTATTAGGCATTGAATTCGACATTTGTTGGTTAAATAGTATTTAAATATAATCTAGTTATTTATGGAAGTCGCCTCTGTGGCGTAGGCCTCCCCCAATCCTCTCCATTCTATTCTATCTCTAGCAATTCTTCTCCAATTTGCCCCGCATCTTTTTTTGAAAATGTCTTCCCATCGTTTTCTCGGTCTTCCTCTTTTTCTCATCCCGTCCAGTGGTATCCAATCTGTCACTTTTTTTGTCCATCTGTCATGTTCCATTCTGCAGACATGCCCGGCCCAATTCCATTTGAGAGATCGTATTCTCTTAAGTATGTCAGTCACTTTGGTCTTTTTTCTAATGGCTACGTTTGTAATTTTGTCTTTTAGTTTAATGCCTAGCATGCTTCTTTCCATTTTTCTTTGGTGTATAGCTAGTTTTCTTTCATCTTTTTTTCTTAGAGCCCACGTCTGACATCCATACGTTATACTAGGGAGAATAGCGATCTCGTATAGTTTCCTTTTAATGTTAATATTTATTTCTTTATTTTTCATGATTTCCTTTAAGCTCCAGTATTTCTTCCAGGCAATGGCAATTCTTCGATTAATCTCTTGCTCTGTTAGGTCTTGGAACGATATGGATTGTCCCAAGTACACATACTCTTTGATGTACTCAATTTTTTCTCCATCAACTATTATGTCTCTTTCGGTTCCGTTTGTTAAGATCTTAGTTTTGGAAGCATTCAGTGACAGTCCGACTTTTTGACTTTCGGTTGATAGGTTTCTGATCATATCTTCTAAATCTTTGGGCTCTTCTGCAAACACCGCGATATCGTCCGCAAAACGTAAATGGCTCAGGTATTCACCATCTATTTTGATTCCCTTGTTGTCCCATTCTATACGCCTGAAAACATTTTCAAGTACAGACGAAAATATTTTTGGTGACAAAGGGTCTCCTTGTCTAACTCCTTTCTTTATGGGGAATTCTGGTCCTTCTTTTTCTAAGCGTATTTTCGCTACACTTTTCGAGTAAATGCTGTTGATTATCTCTACATATTCCTCGTCAACCCCTTGTTGCAGCAGAGCTTCCCAGATTGCAGAGTACTCCAACGAGTCAAATGCTTTGGTAAAATCGATGAAGCATATGTAAAGAGTTTTACCATACTCTTTGTATTTTTCAATTATCTGTGTGATTACGTGAATATGATCTATGGTTGAGAACCCCTTGCGGAATCCTGCTTGTTCGCGCGGTTGATGTTCGTCTAATGTTTTTGAAAGTCTGTTCAGTAGTGTTTTTGAGAATATTTTGTAGATGTTCGTCATTAAGCTTATAGGTCTATAGTTGTTGAGGTTGTTCCTATCTCCTTTTTTGTGTAGCAGGGTTGTGGTAGATTTAGACCATTGAGTTGGTGTAGTTTTCATTTGTAGTATATTGTTGAACAAAGTTTGTAAGGGACGTTGTAAGGGTTGTGAGAGAGATTTCAGTAGCTCATTTGTTACATTGTCATCACCAGGTGTTTTGTTACTTTTTTGTGTTTGAATGGCAAAACCAATCTCTGAGATTAAAATTTCAGGAGCTATTTCTCTTGTATTTGTTTTGTATGTGCTTTTATGATATTCTGTAGAATTTTGAGAAGAATATAAATTACGATAGAATTCCGTGGCATCCTGTAATATATCTGAACGGTTTGATATTATTTTTCCTTTTCTATTTGTCATATTTATAGCCCATTTCGAAGAGCTTTGTAGTTCTTTGAGAGCCTTTTTGATAGCCCCTGATTTTTCTATGTATGTTTCAAATGTTGTCTTCCTGTGTGTCTTTCTGTTTTTTGTGATTTCTCTGTTGATTTGTTTGCTGATATTTGTAATTTTTTGTCTGACTTCTTTTGTTCTTTTCTCTGTATATAGTTCTTTTCTTTCCGCTAGAAGTTGTCGTAGTGTAGAAAGCTGCATGTCTTTTTGTTTCTTCTTTGTCCTTGGTAATTCAGTAATTATTTTTTCTATTTCTTCCTCAAATTTATCGTACTGTGTTTGTATATTATCTGGTGATGAATTAATTGCTTTTATAAGTTTATTTTCTAATTCTTTTCCGCTTTCTCTAGAAAGTGTTGGTAGATCTCTTGGGTTCTTAACTGATTTGATATATTTTCTCTTAATTTTTCCAATGTAGATCTTGCATCGGATCATTCTGTGATCTGTATTAAAGTTAAGACCTTTAATTATGTCAAAATTTTGTGTTTTGATATAATTGCTGGTAAGGATGTAATCAATTTCATTATGGTGTACTCCGTTCGGAGATTCCCAGGTCCACTTGTCGTCTTCTCTTCTCTTGAAGAAACTGTTTACAATTTTTAGGTTCTTCTCTAGAGCAAACTCTACCAGAATTTGCCCATGTTTTGATCTCTTTCCATGGGTGTATTTTCCTAATGCTGCTGTTTCTCCCTGTAAGGCATTTCCAATTTGGGCATTGAAATCGCCCAATACTATAATTTGTTTGTGATTGGACGCTTCCATAGCCATATCTAACTTCTCGTAAAAAATCTCTAGATCTTCGTCTTTACACAGTTCTGTCGGTGCGTATGCTTGTACAATGTAGAGATTGTGGTTGTTTGAGGTATTTATTTCTAAAGTTGCGATTCTATTCGAGTAGGTTTTGAAGCCCACAATGTTCTCTTTTAAGTGTTTTTTGACGAGAAATCCAACTCCATAGTTTCCTCCTGTTGTATAGCTATGGTAGAGGATGAATTCCGCGTACTCTTCTAATACTTCGTTTTTTCTTCTTGTTTCACATAATCCGATGATATCCCAATTTATTCCTTCTAAAGCGTATTTTAGTTCTATTAATCTAGCATCAGAAAGTAGTGTTTTTACGTTCAGACTGGCTATGTGCATATATTGTGATGTATTTTGGATTGAGGGGAATTGGTCGTTACGTTGCTCCATCTTTGCGCTGATGACCGGCCAGCGTGGAGAGCTTTGTTGGGGAGTCCTACGGCTTAAGAGTTTTTTGGGATTTGTACTTCATTCTTTTGTCCCATAGAAGGCAATTTGTCTTTGTTGGTGTTTTGCAGGTAAGAAGATATATCACCTTTATTTTTCTTATTAGCTTGTTTCTTAGAGGAATTTGCTTTCCTCTGATATTCTTCCCCTGTAACTTTCTCTGGGCTTTCTGATAATTGTCTTTTGTTAGGTATTCTTTTTTCATTATTCTTAGCTTTTTTCTCCCCTAGAATTATTATTTTATCGTATTTAATGATCACCTTCTTTCCTTCTTCTTTCAGTTTATTAGCCTCTTCTATGAGCTCTTTCCTTCTATTCAAGACCTTCAATGAGTAATCTTCTTTGACATAATAAGGTGAACCTTCAAATTTCTTTTTATTTTTCATAATTTCTATCTTTTTTCCCATTGTATTCAAGGACAGAATAATGGGTCTTATCTTATCTCCTTTTTTACCCATTCTCCTTACACTACTAATGTCTAGATTGGTGCACTTCACAGTTATTGTATTCATTATCGTTATTATAAGACTTTCCAGTTCTGAATAGCTTTTTTCCGTTTCCGCTACCCCAAACAATATTATATTTTTCTTTCTTAGTTGTTTTTCTATTTCATCGATCCGTTTTTCTTGCTCTTCTAATTTTGATTCCAGTTGTAAATTTTTAACTTCCAATAATTCATACTTTTTATCTATATGGCTATTTATTTTGTTTGTTATGTTAACCTCCATTTCTTTCATTTTATCATTTTGTTTTGCTAAATCTTCTTGGATTTTTATAAGCATTTTCGTTACTTCTTCCATTTTTAAAATATTCTTCTTTACTGATTTCCAGTGATAAAATTAGAAAAACAAAAATAAAAAAATAAAAAACAAATCTCGTAGTCAGGATCGATCTTGGAGCCTTTGCCACCGGAGACCGCCGCGCTACCACTGCGCCACCAGAGCTGTTAAGCGATCGGTCGAAATATCTGACTTGTTTTTGTCTCGAGCTGTTGTTGGCGAAACAGCGCTCGCCCGCTCAAGGTCGTTCTTTGTTAACGATGCTCCTTTCACTTCTCGGCACTTGTTTCCAACGTGATTTTTACGAATGTTTTTTGTGATTTTTACGCAATGTTTACTGTTTTAGCTATCACAAAATATTGTTCACGTTCATGGCTTTACACTGATATGCACTTTTTGGTAATATTAAACGTTATTTGCACTATTTTGATTTTTATACACGGAGCAAAGAAACACACGTCTGTAGCGATCGCTGGCCGAAACCGGTTTTTTCCATACATACCTATGTATTACTACTCGTAAAATTATGAGCTACTATTTATTTACCGACAATAGAAAAAAAATACACATCTCCTTCAATTATGATATACTTTTCGTCATTCAATTCTTATGGGAAATCTATCTATTAACACAGTATAATTCAATAGTCTGACGTCTATTAATCTAAAGTATCCAGTTTTATATCCTCTTATCACACTATTCTTCTTCCGATATGGGATTGTAATACATTTTCGAAAGTAAGGCATCCTTCAAAAATATTAATCTGGTAAAGGAGTATGCCCTCTATTGTGGTCCCCCTTCACCCCTCACCCCCTTCTTATTTCACCCACAAGAGCGAGCAGGTGTGAGCGCATCCAACATCCACTTTTTGTATCAAGCGATTAAATATGTTTGCTTCCACACCGAAGAGGGAATATGTGGCATGACGCGTTATTTCTCTTCTTACCTACAAAGCAAGTTTCACTGCACTTTTACGACTTTGCACCTTCATTTAATAGGGTACCTATTTAATAACAAGTAACTACTTCTTTGAAACTGAGTTTTCGGTTAGATGCCATTTTTTATCAGCTAGGTTAGTTTTAACCTTGTAGCTACTTATTATTATACACTCAAAATTTGGTTAATTGATATTCGCCTATTATAATTTCTGATTTCCGCCGGTTCATGGATTTCTGTTCCTTAATTATTTTCAGCCCCTAATTGTTAGTAATTGTACCTTCCATAAATAATACATTGGTAGTGGACGTAGTTATACGAGTAGGTATTATATTCCTAGGTATGTATATGGAAATGGTCACCAACCCGTTTCAAGCCTTGGTATCGGCTTGATAGCTAAAACTCAGATAGACTGAAAATTGCATACCGGAGCCGTTACTTTATATTATTTTGGTTTTGACTATTTACTTAATCAATCATATTTAATAGTATAATCCAATCAGTTTGTGGCATATATTATCCTTTATAAGTAATTTGAGTTAATAACCTTCATAATTTGAGTAAATAGGTACTTAAGTAAGGAAGGCGTGATTTCGATTGACCCGAGAGAATAAATAACGTTAATTGCAGTTATTTCAGTAGATAATCAAGATAGAACAGAAACATATTAAAAATTGAAGTGAAATTACATTTTAAATGTTCATAATGTTTATTGCTTGAAAGTCGCGAAAAATATTGTATAAAATAATTAGAAATGTTACAGCTTCCCCTCACATGAAGGAACGAACATTTCGACCAACTCCACATTTGAACCCCATCTGAACCTCATTACTATCAAACCTCGGATCCTATCAATACCTCATTACCTTCACAAAGGATACAGTTACCGCAGGTGTGAAGTAGTTTCCTGGTTTTCATAAATACAGGCTGATATTTTCTTTTCTTGAAAACAAATATTCTAGAGTTTCTAAAAAAGAACGCAATTTGTGAAGTTCGTAGGTATTAGATGTAGATTATTTCTTTCGAATTAGAACGCACCCACAATGAAGGTGATCAATCAATTTAATAATCACCTATTTCATTTACCAAACATTTTAAAGAACTTGGTTTAGATCATGAAACTAAACAACTTTCGCTGTGGAACATAGTATTTAAATATGAAAAGAAAACTGAATCAAAGGTGTCAGCTGTTCAAGTAACTTTGTATGAGAGCACCAATTTGTTATTGATATATTATAATCAACATAGTGTTCAATAAAGAAAGTTGATCAGTTTGATGGTAAAATTTCTTTGATCAATCACACTGTAGAAACAACTTCAACCATAATAGAGTTAGAGAGTAGAGAGTTAGGTGCGGCGTCAATATCACAGTCTGAATGGTTGATTGTGATAGATCAGAGGGAGATTAAGGAGACAAATGATTGGGTGCTGTGCTACGCCGGTAAATTATTCAATACTCCTATTTATATTTTTTTTATTATTTATTTGGATCTCTTTTTATTTTACAATCATGATACACAACTTACATTAAAGTGGGTAACACAAACATAAGCTTAGCAATTTGATACTGGCCAATACTCCTATTACCTACGTGGTTTAGGTAATCCCTCTTGAAAATTGCATGTCGCGGCCCTTCGCTTCCCGTGGTGTGAATTGACCCCTAAGAAATAAACAGAGCATCAGCATTTTAACAAAAGCCGTTTCCGCCACGTCAGATAGAATTGTGTAGTTTGTTTACCTATGTTGGTAATAATTTAACCGCATTTACATAAATTAAATAGGTAGGTATAAAATTCATAAAGTCATCTTTTAAATAACTGTGGTACAGTGAAAAAATCCCTAGTTCACTACTCAGTGAACAACGCCCTGCCCATTATCGCGCTCTGATTTGTCACAAGCGCTGATTCATCACAAGAACATCAATCTTGTACTCGTTGTTTACCAAAAACACAGGCTTTACCAAGTTTAGAAGCGGTTGCTCGAGGTGAATTCTTAAGTCACTCTCTGATGAGCAAAACAAAAATATATGTAATAGTATATTATTTATGTTAAAACTCTTTGGTTTATAAATATGCAACACCCTGGCCGCCTTTTTATACGTCTTTATTTTGTAATTTAAAAAATGATGTTCCATGCCATATCTCTGTAAAAATGGTATCTACAATATTTTTAAGTAAATTTTTATTTCCGCTAAATGAGCCTATTTTTATTAAAAATACCAAGTCATTATAATTTAGAACAACTTTATTCATTCTGTTGAAGATTCCCACAGGTTTAAGCTTACAGACCATTATTGGATTATTAAAGACTTGCTGCAAGAATACCATCCGGATGGTATTCCTGCAGCAAGTCTTATCCTTAAGAATATTATTATTCTTTAAATTTGCAATAATACAAAAAGTGTTTCCAGCCATTCACTGGTACCGCAAAAGCTAAAACTTACTTCCGTATTTCTGAAAGCCAATCTTTATTAAGTGTAATTTCTTTAGGATAAGCTTCTTTTATTTTGACTCTTTTACCTCTTACCAAACCCGAGTAAATGAAAAAAATACGGGTTGCAGAAGTAAGAACTTGAACATTAACGGTAGACTCGATCGAAACCTTACCTGAACCTGAATCACTGAATAATTAAACAGTAAAAAAACAAAAAAAAAAACCATGCTTCAACAGATGGCGCTAGTAGGTTACTAAAACGCAACTCTGGTCTAACGCGATCCCTCTTGCTTGGCCTCTGTTTGCATACAATTTGCGTGTGACCAGAGATCAAAACTCTGGTCTGACGCGAGTTTAACATATTTTACCCATCCCAAAAAGTGCACAACGCCGCTTAATAAGTTCTCACTTCAAAAATCTAAAAAATATAACACGGTAATTTTTTAAAAGATGCTTAAATTTTATGATATTAAACAATAAGCAGTTTACAAAAAATAGAGTCTTGTGAAACTCTGAAGCCGGTACGTAGCTCAGCTTGCTATAGGAAGGCTAACTTTTTAAGTAGGAAACTTTACTAGGCTTCATTTTTAAATGAGTTTAACTAGACTAGCTGAGTTTGTTGGACAAAAGTTTTATAAACGACTTTGTTCATCAACGTTGTAATTACGTGAAAACCAAATTACCTATTATAGCTATAGGCTATAGCTATTTCATCATTATTATAAGTGTGCTTAGATTCACTCACAAGGTTGGGGCTCTTCATAATATTTTTTTCTATCGTCCACCCATAAAACGCTGTTTACTATAATATTGGATCAATGCATTAAAAATCTGGATTGCGTAAAATTAAAATGACGACTACATCCAGTATATAAGCATTATAAGTAGGTTATGATGTCGAGTGAAAGGGCGATTTTTTAAGCCGTATCACAGTAAAAACTTTTAAAAGACAAACATGTATGATTGTATTCTATACCGGGTAAGGGACAGCATACCGCAAACTGATAGGGATCGCTCATTCAATATAAAATTGAACTTCTTCAAGGAAATGAAAATAACATAAATACAAAAAAAAATATAGGCCCTGATCACAAAACTGCGATGCAAATTACAATGAGAATTTTACGTTTCACGTCCTTGCGGAGCCTTGTGGAAGCTTGTGCGATGCGACGTCCGCCACTTCGCAGTATGTGAAGTTTTCTAGCTCCTCAGTTCATGGTACAGGTTCTCTACACTTACAAACGTTTTCTCTCAGGTCATGCGATGTGATCGTTAACGTCCCTTCAGAAATACATTTTTGCGCTATGAAGACAAAACAATATTGATATTAGATAATGGAAAAATGGCGTGCTACAAACGAATTACTGTGCGGAAAATTTGCAATTTTCTGGTTATTTTCTATTCTATCTTGTTAAGACATTCTGTTTAGCGTTTCTACGTACTTTAACCTTATTTAAAAGTAATTTATTTGTATTACTTTGCTAAGAAATTATTGTGGGTTGGACAGTAATATCTATGTAGTTTTTTCTGAACAAAAATACGTTACCTCGCATTCTCTTTTTATTATTGTCGATCCTACAAATTCATTACTTTGTATTTCTAAGAGCACAATAATAATAAAAAAATACAGAAATAAATATGACATTCTCGAACATAAAAATTCCAGTTCTATGGTATTATATCCATACAAATATTCCATGTCCAAGAATCCTTACTTCTGATTCAAGTGGGCAAAGGGTCAAGTCATAACTAACAGCTCCGATCAACCGATAACAGAGGTTCGGAAGTGTTGAATGTGTTGAATTCTCCTTGAACGTGATCACACCCGAGGCAGTTATTGTGTTGAGAACCCTGACCTTACAACAGAATTCTACGAAACATACTGGTCGCAAAGAAAACGAGTCACTTCCATTTTCTTTATGTATTGTAATGTACTAGTAGTTATAAACTAAAGATTATCATTGACATATTCTTGCCATTTGTGCTGTTTTTCATTTAGGTACCTATGAACCTACTTACTTGTGCATCGTCTGTCGTACCGGGTGTAAGGGACAGCGTATACCGCAAACTGATAGGTGTTGCTCATTCAATAACACTGAACAACTTTAACCAGGAAATTCTTCAGGAAATGATTTTTTTTTGCTTTCCCACACTAATGACCACCACGATCAGATAATTTGTATGGTAGGTAGGTAAGTAATATTTTACTGTTTCCTGAAAGAATTTCCCGGTGAAAGGTTTTCAGTTTCGTTGACTGAGCAACCACTATTAGTTTGCGGTACGCTGTCCCACGCATATAATAAAAAAAAATTGAATGTACTTGCGTTCACAAAAGTTATTGGTTATTACCAAATAACGCCAAACGAGTTCAAAAATCCTACATAGTTTGACTCTATTTCTTACTTTGAAACTATGTAGAGTGCAGTACACAAATTGACTTGGCTCGAGTCCACAGCCTTAAGTATGACCAAGTTTGCCATTATATTTCCATAAGTGCTCTTCCTTTACTCCTTTGCTGACGTTAAACTGAATTAAATTCTAGTTAAGCTAATGTGTAAGTTATCCTGTAAGTTAAAATTAATTGTTGTTTACGAACTGTAAATAGCTCCGCGTATACTTAACCTGAACGTATTGATGTATTAAATAAGATTTTATATTTAATCTAAGTAGATTTCCGCCCCACGGTTTTACCCGCGGCTTACTGAAGAGTAACAAACATCCATACATCCATCCATACTTACAAACTTTCGCGTTTATAATATTACTAGATTTCCGCCCCGTGGTTTTCCCGTAAGAATCAGGCTTTTTCCCGAGGTAAAAAGTAGCCTATGTGTTAATCCAGGGTGTCAGCTACCTCCATACCAAATTTTATTAAAATCGCTCCAGCCGTTTAAACGTGAAAAGTAACAAACATCCATTCATCCATCCATACTTATAAACTTTCGCGTTTATAATATTACTAGTTTTCCGCCCCGCGGTTTCTCCCGCGGCTTACTGAGTTTTCCCGTGGGAAATTTTACCTGGGGTAAAAAGTAGCTTACGTGTTAATCCAGGGTGTCAGCTACCTCCATACCAAATTTTATTAAAATCGCTCCAGCCGTTAAGACGTGAAAGAGTATCAAACATCCATCTATCCATCCAAACTTTCGCGTTTATAATAGGTATTATTAGGATTAGGATTAGGATATAAGCTAAGCTCCTACCTTATATTTTAAGTTTTATAAAAAGACAAAGTTTTAAATAAAATTTGCTTGAACTCGCTATAACATCTTGCACTGCGCTTGCCAATCCACTTGCCAAGCGTGTCAGGCTACCATGACCAGCAGCGAATTGTTGTGGTCGAAGTACTTAGAACTTAAGGTTAATTTAGGCAGTGGCCTATGACAACACTACCTATAGGTATACCTGGCGAAAACGCCTTCTACTGTATAGGCGTTTTACGCTCTCCCTACCCCCTAAGTAAGGGATAAAGGCGTGACTTTATACATGTATGTATATATGTTTGTTTTAAGAAAATTAAGTTCTCTCATAAATTACTGTCCTACAGAAACTTCACTATAAAATCTTAACACACTTTCCACTTCAAAGTTCCAAATTAAATTACTTAGTTCTATTATGAAGAGAGGATTGCTGTATAAAGTTAATTAAATGTGTAAATTACAAAGAGAGCGAGTCGGGGCTTCGAGAGGCAGAATTCAATTTTGGTGTGATTTCTCCTTAACGCCCAATACGGGCAGTCTGTAAGGCTGGAAGCTATTTCGCCTATTTCTTGGGATATTACGTGCCGAGTGCAAACTCAAATCCTTACAGGTCACCCGTAAACACGGATATGAAATTAGGTCGGTGCTTGGTACGCCGTGAATATGGGTGAATATAAACGAATACTCATATTCGTTTTTAAATTTTTTTTATACATGGTTGTTTGATTGTTGAAAAAATAAATTTTGCTGAATTTCTGGACAAACATTAAGAAAAATACTGTAATGAGACCTTTAAACCCTTTTTGTCAGCTCTTGCAGTATCCACTAGAAACAGTAAGTATAGGATGGTGATCATCATCAACAACAACTGACTCATCATCATCATCAGCTCATAATGACGTCCCCACCGTATATTGCTCTGGGTCTAGAAATCACTTCATAAAATACGAACCTTAGTTACCTCATCGAAAAATATAATAGAAAACCATGTAACTACTACAATCTAAGCAACAGTATTCCGTTAAAGCTAGTGTCTGTGCTTCGAGAACTGCAGTACCTAGAGAAGTGTTAATTGGACATAGTGTCGGTGGGAACCAATTGGATCTCCTGCAATTAGCAGATCGTCTACGTTCACACATTCAGGTTGTGGAGCAGGCTGTATTCGATGTCAAATCTAGGTTTTACGACCTACTTCACTTAGAATAATTTTGTATTATAATTGCACCCAAAGTAATGAAATTAAACCGCAATTTTTATGAATGGGACGGGGCGTACAAACAGACGGACGGACAGACAGACATAAAGAAAGGATAATTCAGTAGTTTACAATGAAACTACAAAAACTAGCTACGTAGATTACTTTATAGGTATTTATCATAAAATAGCACCAAATATACGCAATATATTCAACTTTATTGTAAATCCAGTAAATCCCCCTCAAACAATGCACATTATATCCTACATTATAAAATGGTCGCAGTAAACAGTGAAAGTTAGTTTCAATCGTGGATAACATCAGGGGTGGTGGCAGCAATTTACTTCTTCTTCTGTCGTATGGGTATCAAGTCGATCGACCCGATGAACCCTGGAGTCAGAGTTTTTAAACCGCCTAATAGTACAGCTAATAGGCCTCTGACATGGTTTGTGTAACGACCACTATCAATGACAGCGACCGGGACCGACGGCTTAACGTGCCCTCCGAAGCACGGAATCCTTTTTCTTCTCGGACAATCAGGTGATTTAGCCTGCAATGTCCTAACCAAACTGGGGAAAATCTCACAAAGTGATAAATTAACAAATATCAACTTTGTGTTCCCCCCCTGGGAATCGAACCCAGGACCTCCGGGTCGAGAGCCCATGGCTCAGACCACTAGACCACGGAGGCAGTTACTACTAAAATCTTACTCGTACTCACGTACGTACCTATATTAATCTTAAATCATAGCTACACTATTCTTATAAGTAGGTACAATCAAAGGGTTAGTTAGCTGAACTAAGAGTGTCTTTCCAAAAATATATTAAAATTTTGAAGGTGTAAGTATAATTTATAGCTATTTTTGTTACGATTATTAAAGCTTCGTTTCTGAAGAACATAGGTTACTTTTTATTGCGGTAAAATATCTGAATCCCACTAAAAAACTCACGGGTGCAACGGCGGTGTAGTAATCTAGTCTATGGATAACTAAACCATCTTGTTACGCAGATAGTACCTAATAGGTACTAAAAACTACAATACTTTGACAAAAATGGTTCTATATTGATATGAATGAACTGAAAATAAATGAAATTGAACCAAATAATAGCCTGTGGTACGGCTTTTGGAAATGACTACAGGAAAAAATAATAACTTTATTTTGGCTGATAAAAAAATAATATTTGTATCGCAGTTCCCCAAAATGCAGGATATAAAATCATGTTATGGTAAATTAAAATGTCATCGACTATCCGATGGAATTTATTGCAAATCCGGCAAATCCCTTTCATACAATAAATTTATTTATACTCTCCTGCTTTGTAATGTGGGTGTGGGTGGCAGATAGTAAGCTTTATCAGTAGGCTATAAATTTTGAAAATATGAACAGAAAAACTGCTCTAGGCAGCCTTATTTTAATTAGGATTACGGTATCGAAACAAAAGTATCGATTCCATACTCGATACTAGTATCGGATTAACAGTATCGATCTATTGCTCTTTAGTCATTCAACCGTACTTCTGTTCGTTGCAAAATTGCTGGTTAAAAACTTGGAAAATATAGACATAGACAACTATTTTATAAATTTATTTTATGAGAATTTATTAAAGTAAAGAGAGTTTACTTACACAAACCTAAAAATTTTTATGGAGAACTTTGCACTGCAAAAATAACACTCGTAAGCTTAGTAAGGTACGCAAACGCAAATATTGCTTTGTGCTAAGCAATCGGATGTATTTTTTAAATAGAAGTATCGATACCTACTGGCTATCGCATCAAAAGTATCGAGTCTGAAAGCACTTGGTATCGAAACAAAAGTATCGAGTACTGAGTAGTATCGATACTTTTTTTGTATCCCTAATGTGAATCTACATTTCCACGCGAATCTAATTTCAAGGATTTGTTTGTACCAAAGTTTGCATACAATCAAGAAACTTTGACAACGCTAAACGATTTTAATATTTCTTTTACGTCAAAGTATCAACCATAATAAATAGTAAGTGAAATTGTTTCTTTTATCAAAGTAAAGTAAACCTAATTTCAAAAGAAATTTAAATCTTTTTTCCACACCGATGTTTAAAATATTTTCTGTTAAATGAATAAAAAATTAAGCCGAACTGGGATCTAACATAGGACTACATACATACATAAAATCACGCCTTTATCCCAAATGGGGTAGGCAGAGCGAAAACGACCTAAATAAGGTCGTCCCGCCACGTCTGACAAGTTTTGAGGGCTATTAATAAGCTTTAGTGACGGGTTGTCAGCCCATCGCCTAAATTGCAATAATTGAAACCCTCGTATCCCTTAGCTGGTTTTTACAGCATGCCCGGGAGGAGATGCAGCTGGCACATTCTATGTTTTTCCATCGCTCCCAGTCCAGCATGGATGCAATAACATAGGACTGGTTGTGCAAAAATGGTTTTGTTGCAATCCAGTTAGTTAGTTAGTTTTCAATCATTTCTACGGGGCCAAGCGTAAAAATTATTGACATCGCGACTGTAGTGTCACTGTAGGTATTTTGAGTCAATTTATGATTTGTCAGAATATGTGGCGAAAACTCAGAATTTATTAGATTAGATATATATTGTGCGGCCTATGCTCAGCAGTGGGCAGATATAGGCTGAATAGATAGGTAGATAGATTATCGTGTGCTTCTTTATTTTCCATGTTATTGTAAAAATAAAACATGTTTTATTTCATTTGTGCCGTAAGGATAATAGTAACGTTAGAACATTTAAAATCTATTTTTCTGTAATTTTAAAATGCTTGAATACTCAAAGCGTTAATATCTTTATTCATTTTTCGGATTTACGAAAAGGCATTAAAATTCATGAATCACAATCGACTTTGGCTAGCTACAATTTTTTTTCAAAGTAATTTGTTATGACGAAAATAAAAAAGAAATGAATGAGTTATAATAGAATTACTTGAGAGATGGACACTCGGGAACTGTGGCAATTACGAGTGATGGATTGTAGAAGTTTCCCGGGACCAGAATGACCCGATGCTTTAATATCGTCTTGTTTCATTCTTGCAGACTTTTTGTAATTTGTCACCGACGACTGTGGCCGAAGAAACTCGCTGCAATGTCTAAAAAGAAACAGTTAATTACTAGGAGGATATAAAGTTTAAAAAAAAGAATTAACATTGGATTTAAGCTATAGTGATTGAAAAAGTGTACATAATTATCAACCTCGTAGACTTTTTGCAAAGCGCGCCTAGAAGTACTACGACCCCCGCGTCTATTTTTAGCATAAGTGTTCACACTTCTGTGTACCGGTTTGTCTGAAGGGCGCGGGGAGCCATTGAAATTAATGGCACTTGAATAAAATCTCCTTCGGTCTTAGGCATTGTGCTTTGCTATCCTCAAGTGCTAGATGCATGTAGTGAATAGTAAGTAGCCAAATTGAATGCCAAGTATAATAATAACATTTACTTTCATAAATAGGTAAAGGGTATCATATGCTGTACTATCTATACTAGAATAACAACTGTATCTACAATGAATGCAATAAATAAATATGATTTATAAGAACATTAATCTTTATTTAAAGTAAGTCTTGCACGAAACGCTAAATACCTTAAATTCAGTTCAAAAGAATTCTTTGAACAATGAATGTTGTTTTAAAAAGTAAATAATCTGGGAATGGAATCTGTGAACAGGCAGTACGGTACAGTACAGTACAGCAACGCTTATTATGAACGTGGGAGGGGGCGCTGCACGTTGGGACAACTGTCAAAAAAGGCGGTGGCGGCCATGTTGGCAGCGATAGTTCCTTTTTTCGCCACATTCATTAAAAGCGTAGTAGCGTGTACGTGCCCCCTTCAGTGCCAGACGCGGAATGGTACGACCACACCCAAGTGCGGTATGATGGTACTTAGCGTCCCCGCTGTTGGTTATTATCCAAATAATTCCGCTTTTCAACTTTCGTTATTACAAAAAAATACATAAACTTCCAAGAGCATGCAACATTTTTTTTTAAGTTGTTTGTTTCTTTAACATCGAAAGTATTCTCACGCAAACTAATGTTGTCTGGTAGTTTTCTTGATGGAAAAAGGACACCACAGCCAAGCCGACAGTTTTTACTATGGTTATAATAAAGGAAAGGGCGTTGCTTGCAATGCAATTCCACAATCTATGTAAAGATTTTTTTTATAAGTAATGATTATGACACAAAATAACGAATCATAAAAAACATATCTAATTAAAATCTAAACAAACCATACTTTAGTTTCCATGAATGGAAATCAAAAGCACCATAATTGCAGGCAGTGTTCAGACCATTTATTTCCCTCATTCAATTTCCCCCACAGCTATAATTTATATGATTCCCATTGAATATTTAATGCAGAGTATACAAAGCCTTCCTCGCATTATCGTGTTACAAACAACTGTTACATGTGTAGGCGGCTGGGGGGGTTACACCAGCTCCCTGAAGGTTCTTACAGACGAGCGACAATGTGCCTGCGACAGTTCGCGATAGCGGTCGGCGACTGACGTGCAACAGCCGGAAACCGTCGCCGACTCCGGTTTATAGCCAGTTAAATTTAACGGTCTTCTTAAAAGCCATTGTGTGATATATAGCAAGGACATAGTTCATGACGTCGACAAGTTGATGACGTATCATACCATTATGTTACAACTTGCTGTCAGTCGCGCGACTTCCACTGACGCGATAGACTAGACAAGCACTAAGGGCGGGAGTGCAGTTATCATTGTTATTATCCGTATCGTATCCAATACACATACAGAAAAAATCCATAAGAAACGTATATGGATGGGTGCACATTGCACAAGCTATCATACAATTACTAGGAAAGCCAAATTGGATTGGATACGGATACGAATTGGATACGGACAAGTGCACAAACGCTCCAAGGCTTTATACTGCCGAACGGCACTTGCAACTGCAGCCGTCGCATTCTGTTGGCTGTAGCCTTCACTGTCGCAACTTATCGTCGACGGTAGCCGTCGACTCGTTGGCTGCGACGGCAGCAGTCGTACCTGCAGTTGGCAAGTGCTGTTCGTCTGCATGAAGCCTGAGCCACCCCCTGTTTAATGTTCTCGCAAAATACAACAATAAGGCAAGATTCATCATCCTGGCAAAGTGTGATGCCGTTAATTTTTAGCTCCCGAGCTTTCAGAATCGTAAAAGAGTAAGGTAATTAAGAATGATGGATACCCTGAGTTTATCGCGGGTGGCAGAGACGCTTCACTCGCAACTTTCTTATCTCCTGGTGGGCGAACTTAAAGTCGTTTTTCTGGATACTCAGCGAACGGAGTGAAATCCGCGTGTAGTAACGGTGTTATTATGTTTACACGGGTTTTTCAATTATTTTAGTTACAATTCATTTATAGTTTAATTTAGAATTAGTCATTCTAAATTTTAAAATGAAAACAAATGTTTTATTTTATAGTAAATGCGTTAGTATAAGTATGGACAGCTACAGGTTTCACGTACAATTTAAATCACTATGTGAAAGTTTTCCAGAGTAGCATGTAAATTTAATATCCTGTGAGTGAGCCGAAACAACGAGTGCGCAATACAATACAGAGCACCCACTTCATAATTTGTGTCACGCTACTCTATTCCTTTGTTCCTGTGGATGTGGGTAACTTTGACTTTTACAGGGGAACCTTCGTGTATGAGAGCTTAACTTATTATTGAGCTGGCTTTATGTTCATAATATAAAGAATATGTTAAGATTGACTCGTTGGATATTGTTTCTCTTTAATTTAATGCCACAGAGCACCCACTTCATAATTAGTGTCTTCATTTACTTGATCTTCAATATGTATAGGTAACTTTGATGTATGATTATGAAAGAGAACTTATGTATCAAACTATCTCTGTTTTTTTTTCTAATTTGTGCGCGTATCTCACTTAAATGGGCCTGCTGTTAACATTTTTTATAGAAATAAGCTGGTATTTTAAGTTTTTTTTCTTATACGTGCTTTATTTATTTTTCTACTACATTTACGTTCACTCCGCATAATTATGATAATTTACCCTTGAGAGATCATATTTTATATTTTTTAACTGCAAGGTATAATGATTATAGATAATTTTTGATTCTACTATTCAGTAGAGCATTCGCAAAGAATATGCTATGCTCAAATTAAAGAATAAGCTGTATTACTGCTAATGATTATCAACTTCATAAAAGTTTTTTTTGCACCAAAGCAAAAAGCACGCTGACTTTGTGTCAATTATATTATAACCAGTTTTTTTTTTCAGTTGACCAATAAATTAAACAATGTATTACTTGCTACTAATAAATTTATTCGTAGATTACTTGTAGTATCCATGCAGTTACTTAGTTACAAGGAAGTATTAAAATTTAATCTCGCGGTAATCAATTTAATAATCCCGCAAATATCTAGATTTTGCACTGGATTTGGTGTTAAATACTTATGCAGTAACTCAACGAAAAAGCTGCTTTACTGGTGCCTGTTGAATAACATGAATAGCATACGAGGTAGTTACGTCCGTAGGTAAGTAATTAGGAGAGGTCGGGTGACCTCTATTGCGGTCATAGGCTAAAGATGGCGACACCTGCTTACCCTACGTTACACTTTGTTGGATTTAATTTTGTTTACCGAAAATATTTAGAATGCCGACCCTTGTTAGAAAGGTTTTTAACTTAGAATACGTGATTTACTGCTTGTACTGCTATTTTTACTTACTATTTTTGTTTGCGAATTTTTAGCTCTTGATACTAGAATTGATGAAGATAGAGTCACTGATAAAGTGAGGTCACCCAGAAGACTTACTAAATGTACTTATTGGCATTCCCACATACTGACGGAATATAGTAAGTTTTTTAGCATCGAGCACTGGTGAAAGGTTTGGTATGTACTGAAAAATTATGACGTCTTATTTTTTTTATACAGTTATGGTATCATAGCGACTATGTGTAAGCAATGAATGAAAGCCATGATTGAAATCTGCGCGTTATACTACTGGCAGTGGCTAATAGGTGTCATTTGTAGCCGGCACTTTAGCCTACACATGTGGAAACACCCGCTCGTTACTTAGTTTTGACAATGGAAACTGTAAACTACCTGCCTTTAGATATGATCACTTTAATTTACGTTATATGTTATATTACTCCATGACCTTAATATGGAAATAATATCACACATTATTTGCTAAAGCCTTTGAAGATTCTTCCTTCTCATTGTGGACATGAATTCAGATATTAAATCTGAACTGACAAAAAGCACGTGTACCGGCAAGAAAAGATTGTTACGTTTTACTTTAGAACTTAGAACAGAAAAATGCTGCCGATTCTGTTGCAGGCACAACTTAACTTATTTTAGTTTGGTTCGGTGACTTTCAAAGTTCTGTCAAAGTGACGTATAACGCCTAAAATAAGACTATACCATATAGCATGCCATCGTACAGGATTATAATGAAATGTTAGAAAGGAAATAAAATTTTAGAAAGGGACAGAACCAAACTTATTAAGTTAAGGTGTTTTCTGTACAGAATCAGCACCAGTTTCTAATATAAAATAAAAATATAAAATCGCAGGATTATGATGAAATCGGGGTTGTGATAAAAATATCTGTGTCCGGATTTTGATCAAAATCCTAGTTTTCTCTCAAAACCTCGATTTTGTCATTATCTTACGACATATTAAAATAACTTTATTATATACCTACATTATTGTTTCCACTTTTGCAAATGTTCATCAAATAAATTTACATGTGTTTTTGGTTAGAATTATCGGAAACGCACTGAAAATACCTTATAATTTATAAAGTTGAGGATATTAAATCTGTGAATATAATATTAATTGCAATTTGTGCAAAATAAACTGTGGTTACCAAACCGTTCCCATATATTTAAATAGATTTTAGCGACGGTAAAAATAGAAACTGCGTATTTTAAGTAACATAAAAAAGAAATTGATAATTCTTCGTTTTTCCGCTAAGTTAAGTATATGTAATGTAAGTACTCTCCAATTCTTACCTAAATCATTTCAATAGTGCAGTTTTAATTGAAAATTATTTTCAACAAAGAAGCGCACGTTCTAGGGAAGCATTTTTCAATTTTCTGCGGCATCGTAGTTCCTGAGCTGAAATTCAAGTGGGATTTCCGATCGGTGTAATTTCCTGCAAGACCTACCTTGTTTTTGTTGCAAAATAACTTAAAATAGAGCTATGATATACCAGAAATATTTAAAAAATCTATTATATTGATGATATACATTCAATAGTCTCGCCTGCTTTCCTTGTGGGATGGGTAGAGAGCTGACGGCTTTCTTAGAATCAATAAACAAAGTATAGGTAAGTAATTCTAATTCATGATGATATTTTAGTATTTTAAAACAATTTACGGAAGGTACAAAGTTCAATACGGAAGACCTTCTATAGATTCTTAATAATTCACTAGAAATATCAATATTATTTATAACAATCCGTGGAATTTTCATTAAAAGTTTTTATTTATTTTGATATTTTCCTGCTAATTTGAAAGCATTTATTTTTGGACATGCTCAATATTCAATGGCCTACCATAGCGACCATTCCTGAAGTCCTACAACTAAAAAAATAAACCGACTTGAAAAAAATAGGGTAATTGTGGGATTTAGAAATATAGATATTGTGTGCATGCATAAGCATAAACTAATGGCCCGATCCAATAATATACACCTATGTTGGTCTTCTTCTTCTTAGCGAGTGGATTTTCGAGTCGAACGACGACCCGATAAACAATAATGTTGGTACAAATATTATAGTTTAAGTATAGTTTTAGCAACAGGCAATTGAACCGTATTCAAGTCATTGATCCGTGAGTTTTTGGTACATATTGAACCTTTTACCTACTTTGGCACAATTAAATAAAGTCTGTTAAATAAATGGCAGTTAAATTTGGTTGGTTTGTATAAATTAATTTCGCTCTGACCCTTGTATTAATATTCAGGGCACTCACAAAGTTGCCTTCAAGTGGAATTGTGAATACTGGGATATTATTAATTTTACTGGTTGGCCCTTACCGCAAAGGCTCAAATACCTTCGCCTTATCAAGCTGATTAATATTACAAAGTTGAAAAGATGGATATAATATTTGATTAAATTTTGTTTTTATTAATTTTTATTACTCGTGAATAGTACCTTCCTAATGCAGCAGTGTATATTATTATTACATGGTACCTTATAATAATGTATGTTTGTTTATGTATGTAGGTAAAAAGATCCTTAATCATTAATAATTTTTACATGTGTTTTAATCCCAAGCGTGTTTGTTTAAAACTGTTTAGGTAGTTTTTACTTTAGGGCAGCAACAGGTTCCGTTCAACACGCTAACAATGTTTTTTGCATTGCCCACAACCCACCACACACCTAATTTTCAGTTAAAAGTCACCCAACTACTTGACTGCTGGAATCACTTACGCCCAAGGCAACAACATTATAAGTACTCGTATAAGTAGATGATTCGTCGGGTCCCAAGGCCCACGACGCGTCACCAGTTTCTGACAGTATGTGACAGTTTATGTCCACTAGCAGAGTCCCGTGCCCGTCCTCTGCGGCCTGTCACTATAGGGAACAGTCCCAGTGACGTCACAATGTGTCCGTGAACATTCCCACCCTGGAGAGATCTTGTGTGATCGACATTGACTCGCTCGTCCATAAGTTAAATGTTTACGAACGAGTTTTATACCTACTTGCACGTGTCAGGTCAGAGTCACAAAGTAAGTAGTTTCCAGTTCAAGCAGAGTGTGTTTTTTTTAATAAACTATATAATCATCACATCATAGGTACTTAGACATTTTGATCCCTACTTCAAATGCAGTCTAACTAGCTACAAACTCTCGTGTTCAAAGAAACATTTAACATACGGAAACTTTTGTTTACAACAAAATCTAATCTATACAAGGGTCGAAAGTTGTAAAACTCTGGGAGAGTTGAGCGGCGGGTCGTAGGGAGTATTCATAAGAGGGCATTTGTTCTTGGATAAGGAAACTACCTACGCTACAAAGAATAAAGGCACTTTATATTCTTTTTCTTATAAATAGGTGTTTAGAGATAAAAGGGTAAAAACCTTATCAAGAAGACACAAGTAATGAAATCTTCTACCACTTGTAACTAGAGCAAATGGTATAACAAACTATGGGACAGTGGCTCGCAAATTTTCGACTTAATCCACGTTTTCAGAGAGACATTTTAACGCCAAGCGTTGCAAAAGTGCGATAGTTCTATTGAAAATGTGAGCCTTTGAAAACGCAAGTACAGTCCGAAAAACAGACCCATTTAGAGAGCAGGTGCTCTTCGCAATCCCATCGTCAGCAGGGCAGGCGGTGTACGGATAAATCTTTTCTAAAGGATAAATGCTTGCCGGCTGTTTTTCAGAAAACACTTTTCGTTACAAAATTGGTTTGAGTTGCTAAGTACGTAGGTGATCTTTTTCGACAATCATTTATTTTAGGGAACAAACGAAACGAAAACAGACAGTTTGATTGTGATTGTCTTTATCAATATTCCATAAATACCTTGACACAAAAATAGCTTTTTAGGTAAATCTGAATTATATTCTGTTTTAGTAGGTATACAACAAAATTTATACATTCTCTCGCAAAGGGCAGAATATTCAGTTACTCAAACAGCAGGCTATTGCTGTTTATACGTAACTTTGTGCTTAATTTATACACTCTCAGAGAACAAGAAACTAGTTTCGCAGTTGCAGTAAAACGGGGGTAACATTCAAGTTGCTATTTCACTTCTCCCAGATTTAATAAGTGCCAACAACTTAACTAGCTAGGTGTAAGCAACTATAGTTAGAGTCATTGAAGCGTTGGTAGAAGTTTAGATAACTGATGTTAAGCTTAAAATAGGACGTCACAATAATGATACTGGAAATGGGATGCAGTATCTATAAATGGTACAGAATATACAATAATATGTATTTGTACAGAAAATATCTTTTTCTTATCTGCTCTTAGGTTAGGTTAGGTTAGCCGTTAAATTGAAAAAAATGTCGCAGGTATATTGTAAAAGTCATGACATTATAATTTTACGTGCAATTATAATTTCCATCCCACTGCTGGACAAAGGCCTCTCTCTTCTCCTTTCATTCTTCCCTGTTTTGAGCCTCAAGGGGCCAATCCTTAGAGAATGAGTCCAGCTCATCGCACCATCCACCACATGACGACGCCGTGGAAGAAAATATACCTACTTACATAATATACAAAAAAAGTATACTTCACCACACAAATTCTGATTGAAGCAGTCATTTTGTATGGGAAAGTCAAAATGTTTTTGTTTTGGGAGGATTTTTTAAATAGGTATATTTCATGTTCTTCTTTCCTCTATCAATTTTACAGTTCAATAATTTTAACTCAAGCATCCCCTAAGTTATGGCACGTTTTTAAATTATCATCCTGTAATATGTATTGTTCATAATGATTACACAGCTTTTAAGCCTTTCAGTTCATTTTAGCCAAATCCCTAATGCTCATTAAGAAAAAAAAGTGCTTGGATAACCATCTCCATTCGTCTTTAAGCAATATTTTCTCAACACTAAAACACTGAATTAAATAATTTATCTGTGAAAGTGTTTCAATTTCGTTGACTGAACTTTGCGGGAAGCTGTCTATTACACCCCGCGCACTACTGACCTTGTTTTCCTTTAAGTACTTTGATTTCGTTTCGATACCATTATAGCGTGATATCTAGTGGGTATACCTATGAACAATACCACTACGTAATGTATATCAAATACCCGGTATTAGAAGTATAAAATATCAATATATATCCCTGTATAAGTAGGTATACAGAAATCCAAATGGATGACACAGAGAATAAGCCGGTCTTACTAGAGTCACCAATGAAAGCGCTACGTATGTTTGCGGCTACTAAACAAATACGGAAACACGGAACATCGTAATCCCTCTGCTACTCTGCGGGAGATTTGGCTTTACTATACTCTGTTTGAGACTATTCATAGATAGACACTTTCTAGAAAAAGTATCCTCGAGCTATAAAATTTACAATGTGATCTCAGAGAGACTTTCATGCTGTACTGGGATTTATAGAAAAACATAGAATGTTCCAGCTGCATCTCCTCCCGGGCATGCTGTAAAAAACAGCTAAGGGATTAGATTTGAGAGTTTCAGTGTATTGCAATTTAGGCGATGGGCTGACAACCCGTCACGTTCGTTGTGCGTTAAGTTTTTAAGATTACCGTGTTTGTAATAGTGAAATAATTGCTGTTGAGTTCACAATAAAGAAATTAAATTAAATTCATACGCTTGAGCTTACCTATAAATCTCTTCATGTAAAGAAGCGTTGTATTCGCAATCAGAGTCGGTGATATATCTCGAGCGTGACAGCTCGTACAACCCGGCCCGCATTCCTGCAGAGATTTGGCGCGCGATCGAGTACGTTACTGCGTTCTTCATTCGCATTAACGTTCCTGCACTCCTCACATAAGATTAAAGAATTCACAAGGTCTTCAAAAACCCTAGATTGCCTGATTGTTTTTTTTTTATTAACTAGTACATAAAATTAATTAATCAGCCTAACGGAGACTGGCTCAACCTAGAGGGGATTTCCTATGGACAAGATCGATGGTGAATACCAAGATCTGTGGCGGTTACAGTACTTAATCATAGTCGTATATCTAAAGAAAGCCATCCCGATTTCAGCAAGGATTAACTCCGGCTCGCATTCCTGGCTGCTGAGATTTGGCGCTCGATCGAGTGCTTTACTTCGAAGTGCCTGCACTCCTCACGCCAGTAAGATTTATAGCCTCGCATGGCCTAAATGGAAAACTTCGAAAATAGTTAAAGGCTATTTACAGCCACTACGAAAATTCTGGATACCGAATTTTGTAAAGAAAATATGAAATTAGAAAACGTTTACTTTAAAACACAGTGAAATAAAAAAAATAGAATAATATTAAATTTTAACATTTGCTAGCAGGTAAAATTATCGTATTTATAATGCAAGTATTAATATCAAAATAATCAGAGGTAGTTACTTCATTAAAAAACACATTTATCCGAGTTTTGATGGAATAGTTGTACCTAGTGAGATTTTTTGAGGCTTAGTTCCAGCATCTAAATTTTCTATAGGTATTATTTTCCCTAAATAAAAAAAAATCTACGATCGGTTTAATGGTCGTTATTATTATCAGTGATAATAATAGTAGATAATATTATCATTATTTTACTAGCAACTATCAACCGACAAACGGACAATGGCTTTAAAAGTCAGCTTTTCCAGGTTATATTGCCCATAAATTATGGTCATAAATTAGAAAAGCTCTCTTCTTTGACGGTTAAAATACGTTTCAGGCTTGAGCGGCCATAAGTTGGTATCGATTCTGAAATCTGTGGCAAAGGGACAGTGAAAGTAAATAAGAGCAGTAAGATGTCTTGGCGATGTCCTTGAATAGTAGTTTAACTGCAGTATGATGACGATGATATGAGGTGTGTGAATAAACCAAGCTGAGTGAATGAGGGTAGTGCAACATACTCTCATGACGCAGCAGACTTCTCCTCGCCGCACCAGTCAGCTCGCGACCACGGTTGATGTAACTAAAACCGAAACGTCGGGCAAAGGTATTTATCTCTTAGGCTCGTATTTATAAAGCGATCTCAAGCCTGAGAGCAATATTAAGTATGGATTTGACAGGTCATTTTGAACTGAAATGACATTTGTGATACGAACTCAAATTCGCTGTCACTCTTGAGAGCTGATTATAAATACGGCCCTTAATACCGATCTATAATAATCCGTGTTTGGACCCGATGCAATAAAATAATGTGTACAAAGCGCAAAAATCTTAAACATATTATATGAGGTGTATTACAAACGAATGTGAGTATATGAAACGAGCGAAGCGAGTGCTTAGTTTTTCGAGCTAAAATTTTTCTGTTTTGGGTAAGTTGTTTAGTATCATCAGAAGAAATGTGGTTTAAAGGAACGCAGTAATTTATTTTACACCCTGTATGAAGACTTCGTTCGTATAGATGACAATGACAACGTTATTTATACTGCATCTTTTACCTCTACTTTGGCAGTGGGATAACAAACTTAATCATCTCTGGAGCTCATTTAAAGTGTTACAAAGTTTGTCCCGCGGGTCTGGTCCCGGATATCAAGCCTTCGCGATATCAATTTAGACGTAATAGGAGTTGATAACCTTTCTCGATTAGTGCATTAGGGTAAGTTCAATTTGAAATTCTGGATGGGCATTAATATATGGATAAATATCACTTTAGTTTAGGCAATCGAAAATTGACAATGTAAGTATAGTCAGACGGCAGACAGGCAGACGAGCAGACGGGACACCTGTAAGTAATCACTGCCGCCCATGGACACCTGGAGCACTCGTGGGGTCACATAAATTTGTGCTATCGGCATAGGCCGACCATTCAAATAGGAAAAGGCTCGTTTCTTGAGCTGGCTAGTCTATTATGAAAATGACTACAAAAAAATATAATGGTTCTTTCAGTCGTTGCCTCTGCTGGTCTTATGGTATGACTAGGTCTCCTTAGACGTATATTAGGAATTTGATCCTTACGGGAGATATAATCAGTGTTGTTAATATAGATTTTTCATTCAGGCCACTATACTTCGTTGGCCTCATTTGCCTACAAATTGTAATGAGTAGTTTAGATAGGTACATCGTTTAAAAACTCTGTTTTGTGGACTCGACAACTCACACGATCGTAATAAAGAAATTTAAAAATGCTTAGTTTACATGTAAAGTAATTAATCAAACTGCCATCACAAAATTCATTGAGCTACTAAACACAAGTATGAATTCTATTTGCATTGGTATACCTAGTCAATTTAGGCATCAGTTTAGGAATTTTCAACCAATCTTTTTTACAGACAGTGAAACCGATGACCGTCCGATTGGACTGTCGCAAACGATTGATTGATAGCCACACATATACACAATCATAGGATTACACGATTACACGCACACACGTGATCAAACAATGGTTTTGTAGAGCCTATTCTCCAGCGTGAATTTTCATTGCGTAACATCCGTTGCTGATTTTATTTGACTTGCTGTACTCAATTTTATTTGCCGAGCAGAGATGTACAGCATGCGGAAATTTTATGGCGCAAGTGAACAGTTAATGGTTCATACATCACTGCCAAGATAACACTTCGCAGGTAAACCAATCTAGAGGTTTTGTTTGGCCAGTGACAAAGGGAAAATTGATAATTCATTGAGCCATCTCCATTGTCGAAGAGTACGGTTTGATGGGTAAATACAAAGAGCTAACTCTTGGCCCTTTGTTTTTGTATTATCGGTGTAATTAATTTTGGATTATTGTTTGGTTTCATTAATAAAAAAATGAGATCGTGGCAATTTTATTTATTATTTCTCATAAAGTTTGCATTTCCTGAAATGCATATCGAAATTTGATACTTAACGAGTCTACTTGACGAGTAAGAAATAACAGATCACTAATTTCACCGCTTTAAACTAAGCCGACGTAGCTTAGCGTTGGGCCGGTTTTCCAAAGACGCGGATTCAAATCCTGTCGGCGGATGAAATTTTTGATTTGTTATTTCTAATATTATTTGATACTTAGTATTAAAAACCTGAGACGCTATTTGTCCGGGGCAGACTGCTGTAAATTGTATTAAAATCACCTAGGTACACCATGGCTGAGAAAATATAAATAATATCTACAACTTCAATATAATTCGATCCACTTGCTCAAGACCTATCCCATACGAGTAGATATCCAAATGCTTTCAGTTTTATTATCAATGCCATAAAAGTCACATGTGCACAAAAGACTTGAAAGTTATAAACTTACGATCAACAGTATCAATCCATTATGCTTATTATTTAAAGCTTTTAGATAACACTTTATATAAGTACAGGGTGTAAAGGACAGCTTCCCGCAAACTGAGGGTAGCTCAGTCATTGAAACTAGACAAACTACATCAGGAAATTCTTTTAGAAAATGAAAAATAAAAATGGCTTCCTCATACAAATTGTCTGTTAGAGGTGGTTATTTTGTACGGTATGTTTTTTTTGTTTAAAAAAGAATTTCTTGGTGAAGTTGTTTAGTTTTATTGACTGAGCAATCCCTATAATTTTGCGGGAAGCTGTGTTCTTACACGCGGCATACAAACTTCACCATCGGCCTGTGGCGTGCGTATCCGAACGCACCCACGAATGACGTCTCTCTGTAACTGTCAGGATTCGAGGATTCCTCTCATTATTGTATTTGCTTGGTTTCTTATTATTGTCTAGATTTATACTGATCTCCTGACTGATTCATTGTGAGAACCTAATAAAGAACTGTTGGTAATATATGGAGTCTATCTATTATTAATCGGGAATACCTAAAGAAACCCGATAATTGGTGACCCCGACGTGATCATTTTTGACTGCTGAGAATATTTTTGATTATTTATACAATATTTCTACAACAATACAACCAAGTGCATCACTGGAGTATCTGAAGGAAGGCGAAACCGTTTGCTCAGCGCGCAGGGGCGCTGCTCAGCGAGGTTTTCTTTTGTTTTTGCTGCCGCGCGAGGGCATTAGCGCATTCGACGTACATTGCTGCTGACACTCGATTTTTGAAGTTCATTGCTGCTTCAACTTGTAAGAAGAATTTTATTTTAATTTTACTTTCGGCAATTCGAAGTACCTAGGTTTTATTTTTATTTCTATTTTAATGTTTTTTAATCTCGGTTATTCTAAACCTAAGCAAGTTGCTTGTTGTGATTGTATTGCAAAGTAACTGTGTTGGTGTTTGTTATTCTACCATTAGTTGATTTCCGAGGTTAAGGATAATTTTAAAATTGTATTAATAGCTTATACTAATCTAGTTTGTAAGTGATTTCGCATGTCATTGCTTTTCTGTTTTTTTTTTTTCTCTTACGTATTGGTGTTCGGTTCGGTGTCGCACGACGCTTTATTAACCCTCGCTTTATTATTTTTTAATCTTATTACTTACTTTTCGCCCTTTCAAGTTTCATTCACTCTCACTACAATTTACTTTCTGCAACTTACTCCACCATGCCTAACGACGGTGACGCTGCACTTTCTAGTCAGCTACAAACTCTTCAGGAACAGCTCCGAGAGATGCAAGCCCGCCTCGAGGCAACCATCCAAGACAATGAATCGTTAAACATGACATGACTAATACTGGACTCTAAAACTAGGTGGTGCAGCAGCGTAGGACTACAAAAGCAAATTTATCTCCCAGGTGGGTTTAGTTGGAATGAAAAGTTCCTAACTTAACAAATGTGAAGCCTGGTTGAACAGACACACGGCCTGGCCGCGTCTATTCAGTCCACATGGTTCCACGCAAACTTTCCGTATTGTAAGGAAAGTATGAGTTGCAACGCGTTGTGGTCTACCCAATATCCGTCAAATGCGGTCGTTTGTGACGTGGAGCTGGGATTGGAACACAATGAGATTCAGGATGTTAACAAAAAGAGAAAAAAATATATTTTAAACTGCGTAGATTAATAAATCTAATTTAGTGTTGGCGTCAAACCAGGTGATTCTAACTGAGGTTTTGCCTTCGTGGTCTAGTGGTCTGAGCCGTGGGCTCCCGATCCGGAGGTCCTGGTTCTTTTCCCAGTTTGTGAAATTTTCCCCAGTTTGGTTAGGACAGTGTAGACTGATTCGCCTGAACGTCAGTAAAAAAAAAAACGAGTGCTTCGGAGGCCACATTAAGCCATGTCAGACGCCAGGTGCTATATTAGGCGGTTTTAAAACTCTGACACCAGAGTTCATCTGTTCGATTGACTTGATACCCACACGACAAGAAAAAGAACCAAATGATAGTGTGTTTCTGATAATGCGTTTTAAAAAAATTATCTCTTTTTTGAAGAAAACTTAATCAAATACGTTTTCTTTAAAGAAGCAGATTGAATTGACGAAAAAATATTTTTAGACCTATTTATTACTTTCAAATATTTATAGCCATCTTGAGTGATGATAGTATCTCGTATTAGATATCAAAATGTTATTTTCAATAATATATAAAAAAAAATGTTTTAATAAAGAAATTCATTTCGGAGTCTGATGTCAAAGTATAAAAAGTAATAAAATGAAAAAACTAATACCTATATTTCAATTTTGTTAAAACATTTTTCATGTCATTGAACTTTATGTCCTTTAATTGTGATTTCTTGGCAAGTTTTGAACATATTATTTATATTTTTGGTTTTAGAAACTTTGTATGCTTTAATATTACAAGCATGATCATTATAATACCGTTATCGTGACTTAATGGTTAATCCTATAAGACTTATTTCATACCATTTAAAAGCTCCGAATATGCATTGAAGCAAAACGCTTGTCCCTGTTATTGGGCGCTTTTCCATTAGACGGCACGGTACCGGCACGGCGACGGCACGGCGACGATTACGTAACAATACCTATGGGAATCGATGACATGCCGCATGCCGTGCTGGCAAGTGGAAAAGCGTGTCATATAATTTGATTGATTTTCATACATTATCTCTTCCACGGTATCGTCGACGATACCGTGCCGTTGCCGTGGACGTGCCGTCTAGTGGAAAAGCGCCCATTGTCTCGTAGTTGGCTCGGCTACTTCGCCTTCGTTTTAGCACGATAGCCAAACTTTAACTTTGTGTATGCTTACAAACTGTTCGCATCTATTTCTGAGTATTCAATCGAATACACACGTGTAATAGGAAGAATTTATTTTGCTTTTACTGTGATTTCACTTCTAGCGAAGACGCTTTATATTAGTGTAAAAGCGCCTTAACTGGATACAGGTTTACTCTGTGATTTCACTTAAAAACGACGAACAACCTGATGAACCCTGGTGTCAGAGATTTTAAACCGACTATTAGTGTCAACTGTCACAAAGTCGCACTATTTGTAGATAGCCGAATTAAGGCGAACATACTTCAGTTGCCCCAGAGCAATCTCAGGTATAAATATGCATCCGAAAGGTTATTTCACTCTTCGTACATCTGTACGTCAGTGTTTGTGTGTCGGCGGCGCAAATACCCGCACACCGCAGCTAACGAGCCGCGAGCCAACGCCTCATCTGGGAATCCACCGCTTTCACATAGGTATATGTTCATACATACAACCACGCCTTTATCCCTTATGGGGTAGGCAGAGCGTCAATGATCTTAACAAAGGTTGTTTCGCCACGTGTGACAAGTTTTTTAGGTTTTTTCAGATGGATCTGTAAGTATATTGCTGTAGTGACAGGTTGTCAGCCCATCGTCTAAATTACTATAAGTATTCCCTGAAACTCTGGAGGCCCTCAGCTGGTTTTACAGCGGCCCAAACATGGACCACCAGATGAAAATCTCACCAACTTCACCACTCTGCTAACAGCAGGATTAGTATACAAGTGCCTCTACGGTCTGTGCCTCGGGCTTTCAATCTGGGAGATCGTAGGTTCGAGATTATCGATTTATAATTTTCTAAGAGAATGCAAGCTTAATTAGCTGATTGGCTGACACGTACGCAAGATGAATTCGTGTTTTGAAAGACACGTTACCTACGTTAAACTAGCTAAGCCATCTTGGTTTTGATCACTATCTTTGATAATGCGTCAGAAACGTCAGAAAGAAACGTTTATTCTAAAATTCTGACATCAAGGGTTATTTTGTGCTTAGACAATAGGTAGGTACCAGAATAAGAAAGTATCTAAACATACATACATACCTAGCAATGGCAAACGAAATCTCAACACCAAACATTGTAGAGTTACACACCCCAAACAAACATGCGTCGGACCACCAGCTAACAATATCACCAACTTCGCCACTTTGCTAACTGCAGGATTAACTTAGGCGAGATTTCCGCCGAGTGCGTTGGCAACTTTAATTAAAATCAAATATTAAACTAAGTGCTCACTAGGGGACAAACGCAAACAAGGGTCGCTGTTGTTAGCTCGATAAATATTAAAAGGTCTTTAAATTTGTGTTAATGCAACCTAAATTAAAAACACGTACTGTAGCTACGTCGCGTCATTGTCCTTTGCGGGATATGCAAAGAGAGTCTAATAAATAATTTGAAAGTATTGCTAAATTGCAATGCAATGCCATTTGGTTTGGTACCCCCTTAGGGTATTCCCTCTATTGGCTTTTGAATTGTATCCAAAGAAGCAGCTAATACCTACTTAGGTCCATTCTGTTTTTTATCCCTCCCAGTACAGTTCAATGTGGAAGCATCACGTAAGTACTCTTAGAAAAGTGTTTTATATCACAAAATACCAAAAAGCAACCGACTCTATAAATAAATATTTATACTTTTTCATTTCTTGTGTAGTCGAGAAAAATCAACAAACGATTTTTATTCAAAAGACTTCTATTGTTTGCATAATCGCGAGTCCGAAATAGCCCGTTCGCCCGCAACCACAAAGTTCTTTAAATACTTCGAAAAGAATTTTTGATTAAAGTAGGTACCTACCTAATCTATAATCGCAGAACCAAGTTGTTATCTCATTAAGTGAGGAATTTACATTTTAGTAAGTGAAAACGTTGAGGCGAGATAAAGTATTCGCCTCCAGCTGAGTTTAACTCCCGAGGGCTAATTACATTGTTACATGACAAAACTTTTGGGTCGGAAAAGTTTCTTTGCGTTCCTTACACGGCCCGGGGTCTGCTGAGACCAATAAAACCGGCTCTGGATCGCAGAACACAATGTTATTGGGCGATCCATTTTACGCACAAACGATTCTGCCCGTGTTCTAAATGGAGATAAAATCTATTAGGTCGTACGACGATTGTAGATGGATTACCTTTCAGTTTTTTTCACTAATACGGAAAGAGCTGATTGGTTTGAAAAGATTCAAACAATTTTTTTATATACCTAAGATTTTTTTATGATGGCTATTTAAAAAAGAACTACGCGTGAATGTTTTGTGGTTAAATTCACACTTTACACAAAATGCTGTAAAATAGGTCAGAAACCTCCCAATAAGCGCTTACTGCCTAAGGGTCACTAGGAAACTCATTTGCATTCTGGTATCAGAGTGTTATCATATTATTTTAGTCCAATATTTATGAGGGTCAGATAAGCTCACCTGCCTTCATGAACTGTACTTGGATTCTGATCGTGTCCCAAACTCTCGCAGGTCGTTAATCCGTCCTTCAAGTAAAGTTGAGCTTACTACTTTTAACATGAAGAAAAAACTAAATAATTATATCCCTAGGTATGTTTTTAATATGAAATAGTTAACAAACCTAACGTTATTAATTAACAAAGTCAAAAAATAGTATCTAGACACGCGGTAGCGTGTCCAGCCAAGTTCAAGCCAAACGAAGAGAACTGGCGGGCAGCACCGTGTGTTATTTTACAGGAACCATTTGGAGTCACTTTTGACCCCTCAATAACTCAAAAACTATTCAACGTAAATATACCAAATTTGGTTTACATATCAGGACCCCCTAGGTAAACAAGTATACAAAATTTTATAAACATAGCTTTATCGGTCAAATAGATATTAACGTCTGAATATCGGCATTTTTATGATTGATTGACTGACTGACTGACATATAGATCAAAAACCTAACCTACTTCCAGATGACCTACAAAGTTCAAATTTGGTATGATGATAGATTGTAATGAAACAATTTTGGAAAAATTCAAAAAAGTAAAAAAATATATATAGGGGGGGGGGGGAAAGGGGGAATTTTTAAATTTTATACCTACTATATCGAGTGGGGTGTCATTAGATAGGTCTTGTAACGACCTACAAAGTTCAAATTTGGTATGATGATAGACTATAATGTAACAATTGTGGAAAAATTCAAAAGAAGTAAAAAAATATATAGGGGGGGGGGGGGGGAAGGGGGTATTTTTAATTTTTTTACCTACTATATCGAGTGGGGTGTCATTAGATAGGTCTTGTAAAATAAAGTTAAGGTTTCTTTAAAACTAAGTTTCCTAAATATGTATGTCTCGAGATATTTGCAATTAAAGCCGTCGTACTTGAAAAAGTAATTGATCAAAATATTACCTTATATTCATTATGTTACCCACTCCCATAACTATAAGAATATTGAATAATAGTAAATTTATATTTAGATCAATTTAAGTTACCGACAAAAAGTCATGATATCCCACCAAAAACATAAATGTAAAAATAGAAGCCAAGTTCTTGGTAGTTTGGTGCATGGTTTGCACAAAAAAGGTGTGATATCAAAAAAGCGGGCCAAGTCAAGGGTTTATTAAAGTAATTCTAAGCTCTTCAATAAGGTATCATTTCATGCAACTTGGCCGTTGTAGAGTGGTGTTGTAGGTGACAGTTTGTATTATTCTCTACAACGGCCAAGTTATTTGAAATGATACCTTATTGAAGAGCTTAGAATTACTTTAATAAACCCTTGACTTGGCCCGCTTTTTTGATATCACACCTTTTTTGTGCAAACCATGCACCAAACTACCAAGAACTTGGCTTCTATTTTTACATTTATGTTTTTGGTGGGATAGATGTTTCATCTCACGACTACAGCTTGGCCAAACTTGTGTGTGTAGGTAAATGTACTTAAACGTACATTGCCTTTCTGCGTCAGTACCTACCTACGCACAACGACAAAAATACTCTAGAGATAACAATAAAGTTGTAGAGTAACACTGAAGCTAGACTCTTCAACTAATTATACCTGAATGAAACCATGGACGAATATAATAAACTCTAAAACAAAGCGACTCACAACTTGCGCTCAACAATATTACAGTACTCATAGAAAGCGTCACACACGAGGAAATGCAGCGCCAAATAAAAAGCAGTTTTAATGTGCAAACAACGAAGCACGTTTCCGCCTTATTCATAGATATTAAAAAATATTCAAATGATTTCAAGAATTTCCAAGTTTTTAATAGACCGATTTATAAGTTTTTTATAAGTAGTTTAGTACCCATAGACAAAAAAATTTGTAAAATCTGTGGATCAATAAGATGTGGATGAAAAGTGTAAAGTGGATCTGTTTCCGGAACGATATAACCTGGGCCTTTTTAAGGCAAAAATGAATAGACATTATCTAGGCAAACATGCTCCATCATCGTCTGCATCATCACTTTCCATCAGGTGAGATGGCGGACAAATGGGTTGCCTATTAGTAATAAAAAAAAAACTGGTTCAAAAAACAATAGCACTGTAATACGCTCCGAATAATTTAGGATTATGCACTGCGAGCGTAATGATGATTAAAAATAATAACTATTATCACATTGATACCTTGCTATTAAAAGATGACAAAAGTTGTTAACTGACTCTCTGTTCGTAACCACATTTTTGAGCCTGAAGCTACCCATCTCACACAGCTTGAGCTCAAATTATAACACTCATAGAAAGCTTCACAAACGAGAAAATGTTGTGCCAAATAAAAAGCATTTTTAATGTTCAAAGTTCAACGCAGCACGCTCCGCCTCATTCATGCACTGCGAGCGTGCCTTATGACTATTAAAGCTCTCCTGTCCTTTGTAAATTATAATAAAATGTACACAGCATACCTAAACGGGGACGGAAACAATTTGTAGAAAGGAGCAATGGCGCAAAATTTGATTCTTCCTGTATTTCAGACTCGTATTTATAAAGCGATCTCAAGATTAAGAGCAATATTAAGTAAGGATTTGACAGATCGTTTTGTACTGAAATGACATTTCTGATACGGACTCAAACTCGCTGTCACTGTTGAGAGCTGATTATAAATACGGGCCTAGTCAAGTGTTTCATGAATTTTCGTTTATTTATCAAGGTGTGTTTGTATACTACAACTTACAAGCAACGATTTTACGAGTAGGTACTATTAAATATTGCATCTGACTTTGAAAAGTTTTTTTTTTCATTATTCGATCCATGTTTAATGATAAAAAAAAATAACTGCAAATTCGTCCATTTTTAAATAATAATTTTTAAATTACAAAGGTACTATCCTAATCTATTTTCCGAAAAATGGCAATGAGCCGAGTAAAAAATGGAATAATCAGTCTATGGATTGCGACCAGAAGATCAAGAAAGCGTTTACCAGGCCCTGATTTGTCACGCCAGCTGATTCATTAGAGAGACATTTATCTTCTGTGAGTTGAGATTCTTTCTTTTCTCGAAGACTCGTGGAACTGGGCAAACGACCAAATTATCCACTGTGATAGCATAAAATAAGGCTTGTAAAAACCTGGAAAACCTATCTGGACTTATACAGAGTGTAAGAAGTTCCCGAATATAGATTAACTTATAATTAAAATTATACAAACATGTTTTATATCCTGGAATCTGTTCATTCCGTTGACTGAACATCCCTATCAGTTTTCCTTCTTGATTTGTAGAGCCTTTGTTGGTCTTCACCTTAAATGCTGAACAAAATTACATCGGAACGGAATATAGCTAAATTATCTTTATTGACCAACTGATGATTGTTTAGTTTCATTGACCCTATCAGTTTGCGTGAAGCTAACTTTGGTAAGAGATATTGGATATTCCATAGCACCTTTTATTTTAGAATCTTAAAAAATAGGATTTCTTTTACCTATCATTCAAACCTAACTACTGAAAAATACGTCTGAAAAGAGGGTCGTAAATTAGAACATAAATAAGTTTCTATCGTTTTACGGCACCACGAGATAAAATTTCTTTTTTATTTTATTTATTATATTAAATTGCCTATGATGCGAAAAGTGGTTCCCGTCATGTTTGCACCTGGGTCGGTAGAGTGTGGAAAGGGGCGGGGAGAGGGGGGAGACCGCACTCTGAGCCTTTCTGCTACACAGCAAAAAAAAATATAAACCTCTGCAGAAGCCTTTGAAGCAAAGAGCTTTGCATATCGAATGTACTTATCATTCTTTCGCAAAAAAAATAAGTCGCACTAATTGAATATTAGCTTGCGAAAATCAAATACCTACTGATTTATTAAAATAAAAAACAGTATAAAAAAACAACTTCAAAACCATGTACCATACTCACGTTGTTTTTAGTGCATTAGGAGATGCAATATTCTCTGGAAATACTGCTTTCCTTTCTCTGGAATTATTCGACATCCGCTATGAAAATGGGACTATGCTATTCAAACTCAGCATCACACTGGAAAATCACCATCGTAATACAAAATACGTCTATTCTAGCGCTTACATTATTTTATGTATAGCATCGCTTATTTCCAGCACGTTCTGTCCACTACACTGCAGCGGAATTTAGAGCATTATTATTCTCTTGTAAATAAACAAAGCTGGTCGGTGTTTAGCAAAGCGCGGTGTTCACAAGTAATGAAAATCGTTGGAACTGCCGTACATATTCATTATAGAGCTCAATATGCAGGTAGGGCATTGTTAAAGCGGGTATAGCGCTGGTACGGCCGCGGTAATGAGAACGTAATAGGAGTTCGTATGCCACGATTAGAAGCCCGGCAGATAGCTGGAATTGTACGGCTTTAGTATCTTTATGGTTGTTCAGTGGGGATTGTAAAATATCCTAATGAAATCGTGTCCCTGTGTCGTTTAAAACTTAGCCCGTATCGATGGATTTTCCTTTAACAATATTTTCAAAGTAGTGATAGTTAGTGTTAGTCTTAGAGCAACCCCGTGTCCGTCCGGAGTTAGTTTTTGATCAAAATTAAGAGAACAATTATTTTGCTATGTAAAAACAAATATTTATATCTTAAAATGAAGGATGTTGATCAGACATCCTTTCGTTCTATGAGTGCTTCAGACTAAGTTATGTACCACCGATAAAATACTGAGAGCCAAATAAAAATGGGTCAGAAATAACACATGATGCAACGCGCTATAGCTGAAACGTAATAAAATTTTAAAATATTCCGCTCCAATATTTTTACTGCAGCCTGACGAAATTTAATTCGAATCTGCAAGTTCGCTAATAACATTTTGCTGCATTTTTCACGTTGTTCCAAATAAAATCGAAGAGCATAAAATTTTTATATAACGCTTTATGCAGGCATATCCCCATTTTTATTCAGAGGTTTGCAAATAGCACGTCATAACATGTCTTCCATGCTGGACTGGGACGCGATAGAAAAACATAGAACTTCCTTCCTTCTGGGCATTCTGTAGAAGTCAGCAAAAGGGATATTTGATGGTTACAGTGTATTGTAATTTAGGCGATGGGCTGATAATCTGTCACTACAGCGATACACATCCAATCCTAATTGTCCCTCAATTTTTGTCAGACGTTTTACGCTCTGCCTACCCCGTAAGAGATGAAGGCGTGACTATATGTATGTTTGTAAGTATAAAACTGTTATGTAACGCTTTATGGAGGCATGTCCCCATTTTTATTCAGGGGTTTGCAAATAACACGTCATAACACGAAGGCGTGTATTCCCCAATGGTTTGAAGACATGTCGCAATATAATATCGATTCTATAATTTCCCTTGCGATTTGTCTGTATTAGCAGCACGTCATAATGGAATATTGCAATGTATGTACGTGTAAACAACGAAATACCTATATTAGTAAGCAATACCTAGGATTCAGGTGCTATATAGGCAATTTTAAATCTTGCTCACGACTCACGATAAAACGAGCTTTCTGTCCTATTGTCATGGGTCGGACGATTGGTTAAAATTATTTTCTTAAAAATGATTTTATTGATTAGTGCTATTTCACATTCCCACGTAAAACTTACAGCAAACGCACTGTGTAGCTGTAGGGCGTCCTGAAACTAAGGCCCGTATTTATAATCAGCTCTCAAGAGTGACAGCGAGTTTGAGTTCGTATCAGAAATGTCATTCCAGTACAAAATTACCTGTCAAATCCGCACTCAAAATTGCTCTCAATCTTGAGATCGCTTTATAAATACGAGCCTAGGTGGGGTGAGGATATTCGTAAGGCCAAAGATTGGATGAAATGGGCAAAAAACTGAGCTCAGTAGCGTACTATGGGAGAGGTAAGTGTGATGATAATGATGAGGATGGTGATGATGATGGTGGTAACTTAAAACTCCAGAAAGCTCTGAGTTGAATCTCTGTTGAAAGTTATTAATGTTTCCACTAGGCGGAAGCTGTAACAAATAAACCAAAAATCTTCGTCATAGCTAGTTTAAACTACCTTCCTCAGCAGCGTTATCAAGTTTGATGAAGTGCACAAATGTGCCCTGAACTTATCGCGTTCACCCGCGTTATAATGTTAGGGCCGTTCATATTTTTCGATTCCCGTAAAGATGTCATAAAGTTTCCCTTCGAGGTAGATAAGGAAGTTATATGGAGGAGGCGACCCTTAAGGGCGCATCTAACTCTGGTGATCCGTCTCAGGTAATTGCAGCACTTCCCTCACTGTTCACAAGGAGCATAAATGGGACGACCTGAACGTGACTGGTCCTATCTACTCGTTTATTTTATGGCTATGTTTCCGCTTAAAGATAACATTTTACACACCTGTTTTCGCTTACACTGCTTATGCTGTTCTCTGTTGTATTTTTTAGATTTACTAAATTAAGTTATGTATTAACATTGAAGCTTAAACTACTAAATGGCTGATGGGTGTACGTGTACAACTATTGATCACTTCCTGAAAGCACTGTAGCATTTCACGGAATGAAGAAATTTTGCACCTACGTCACTCACTACAGTTGCAATATATACTAAATACCTATCTATACGAGTTTAGAACGCAATAGAAAAATATATCCTTGTTGTTAATTATTGTGATTTTAATTCAAAAATCTCTTTTTTTGCATGCCGGTTTTGGCGCAACATGCTGGTCACATTTATTTTATTTCAACTAAATAAAATATGCTGTGTTGCTTTTGCTATGTAATAAAAAAACGTTGCAGGTTGCTGTTTCGTTGAAACGCAAAAATGTTGTTTTGTCAAACGATGAAAATAAGTTAATTTCATCTAATGAATACCTTTGAGTTCCGTAAAATAAGTACATAAATGAAAGTTTCGACTATAAATCATCCAAAAAGGGATGACAGTTGTGAATAGTCGGGACCCTGTAGTCCAATCAACGAGCAAGTTAGCACAGAAAAAATCCTTCTTCGCTGAAATTTTGCAGTTGCAAAATAAATTAATTTTGAGTAGGTTTTTTTTACATATTATGTGTACTTGTATTTAATACTTTTATTTATAAGGCTAGGGAGAGGATGACCTTCACTCATAAATCCAGTTTAAAAATCTTTTGCACTAATGGGCGCTTTTCCACTAGACGACACGTCAACGGCAACGGCGACGGCACGGTACCGTCGACGATATCGTAGGTGAGATAATGTATGAAAATCAATGAAATTATATGACACGCTTTTCCACTTGCCGGCACGGCACCGTCACGGCATGTCATCGATTCCCATAGATATTGTCACGTGATCGTCGCCGTGCCGTCGCCGTTGCCGTTGACATGACGTCTAGTGGAAAAGCGCCCATTGGCTTCCCAATTCCAATAAGAGTCACAATGAGGCTTCACAGTCTCTCGTAGCTTTATTGTAATCTTATTAAGAACCAAAGTGGTATACAAACAACTCCAAAGGGAGCGAATGGAGCAAATCCGTTAGCAGACGCTCTATTTATCTCTACTTAGATAATTCCCTCCTCTGACGGCGGATGAGGGTAAACATCTTGCCGTGATTAATAGTAATCCTGTAGTTTGATAGTATAATTTAGTTGGTTGAATAAAATTAATCTTAAGCAACCTAGAGATCTGTCTTACACAGAAAGTCCAGCTGTGGACTATTTGTAACTGTTTATACATACATACATAAAATCACGCCAATATGGTGGACAGAGCAAAAACGACCTAGAAAAAAGTTGTTCCGTCACGTCTGACAAGTTTTAAGGGTTATTTATTACATATGATTATGTATATTGCTATAGTGACGGGTTGCCAGCCAAAATTGCAATACATTAAACCCTCGAATCCCTTAGCTGGTTTTACAGCATGACCAAGCAGAATGCAGCTGGCACAAGCACATTCTATGTTTTTCTATTACTCCCAGTCCAGCATGGAAGTATGATTATGCAACTTATGGCACGTTAGCACGATACTAGTGGTAGGGCATAGTACGCTGCACAATAAGGCCCGTATTTATAAATAGCTCTCAAGTGTGACAGCGAGTTTGAGTTCGTATCAGAAATGTCATTTCAGTACAAAACGATCTGTCAAATCCATACTTAATATTGCTCTCAATCTTGAGAGCGCTTTATAAATACGAGCCTAAAACTCTTAAGTATGGGGTAAGAAGAAAGTTAACATTCCAGTTAAATATTTGGGAAAAAACGGCCCAGATATATCATATTTAATTCGCAAAATATGCTGAACCATGCAAACGAGGGCTTTCCAACGTCATAAATTATCTTAAGATGAGGTTATCAAAACACAAATCCAAATTAGAGGGTTTTTCGTTTACAAATCTGTCTTGACATGGGTCGTCTTCCGGCAATGTACTTGAATATACATCAGTATGCCCGTATAAAATACACGATCTTACCCCTTCCTGGGAATGTCATGAAGAATCCAACCTTCGCAGATAAGGGTGGAAGTCAGATATCCTCATATTCACTGGAACAAAGGAACAGTGAGGCTTCACGGAATTATGAATGGATGTTGCTTGTTTTATTTTACTTTGATATTCTAGAGTTCTGAAGCCAGAGTAAGCTTTTCATTATTTTAAAACATAATAATTATAAATCTTCAATTATACTTTGATAAATTTTCTGTGATACTTATTATAACTAAGTATTGTGACCATGCATGCATGCGTATTGATTGTAGGTACATACTCGTATTTGGGTTATAACTTTGAGAAAGCAATAAAGTTACGATCAAATAGGTATATATACCTACCTACCTGCCAAATGCCTTTCGGGGTTAAAAACTGAGAACTAAATGGCGCCACTGTTGAGTGTTCCTTTTTCCTGTGATTGGTCTAATCTGTCAATATCAATATCAATGTCACTTTTGTGTCTTCTCATTGGTCTCTTTTGGAACACTCAACAGTGGCGCCATCTGCAAGTAGCTTTGCGTTTTTATCCCCCAAATCTACATGTGTAAAATTTAGAATTTAGCTTAGGTTTTTGGAGTGGGTTCGCCCCGTCTTTGCGTCTGTCTTGGTCATTTTCGCCTAGATAAGAGAAATAAATACATCAAGAATATAGATATACTTCCATGCTGGACCGGGAGTGATAGAAAAACATAGAATGTACCAGATGAATCTCCTCCCGAGCATGCTGTACAAAAAAGCTAAGGGATTTGAGGGTTCCAGTATTGTCATTAAGGCGATGATGGGCTGACAACCTGTCACTATAGCAGTATACAGATGTATCTGAAATAACCCGCAAACTTGTCAGACGTGTCGGAACGGCCTTTGATTAAGTCGTTTACGCTCTGCCTACCCCATTAGGGACAAAGGCGTGAATATGAATTTATGTATGTAAGAATATAAACACCGGACGTGGATTCTGATCAAAACAAAGATAAAAAATAATTATTAATAAAATAAGCTTTATTTTATCTTTACGTTGTCAAGACTTCAAAGATTTTCGAGTAAACGTTTATGTTTTCGACAGCCTAAAGGTAATTTCACTGGAGAAGTTAAAACAATTCATGGATTCGAGAAAATTATAACATCATTAATTTATTTGAACAGGGCTTTGTTTTTGAGAACATCCTTTAATTATCTTTTGTATAAGGCAAAGTAATATCTTTTGGAAGTAAAATAATAAATAGTTATTCCTATTATTTTACTACCAAAAGATATTACCTTACTCTTAATAAAGCAGGTTCAAAGGTGAAGTTACTTTGATCTAATTAAGTACATAAATTACGTCAAAAATCTGTTCAAATATTCGAAAATATAAAAAATACACAGGGTGTTATTTTGGTTATTTCTCGCAAACCGATAGGTGTAGCTCAGACAACAAAACTGAACAAAATTTTTTTTTTTCTGAGAAATGAAGAGACAACATTATCTTCCCACTACAAAATTACAATATCGATCAGACAGTTTGTAGGGGGAAGATTTTTTTTTTCATTCCCGCAACATTTTCTTTGTGAAAGTTGTTCAGTTTTGTGGTTCTGAGCAACCTCTATCATACGTAATGAATAACCCTGCATTTTAAACCGACTACCATTTCGTAATTCAATGTCCAAAATATAGGATATAATAATAAACAATAGGATTCAGCACCCGAAACTTACGCCTCTACGAATCTATTAGAAAGAAATACCAGTGTCTAAAATGTGAAAGCCCTCATAAGAATTATATGAAGCTGATGAATCTTCACTTTTTAATTGTATTTCGCAAGATACATCATCTCCATAGTGAAACTGTGAGGCATACCCCCCTTCCCCTCACCCCCACTCATCATCACATGTAACATTCGTTCGTAACACGATAATGCGAAGGCATTGCGAACTCTATTATTGTTTGTCATCATAATAATTTATAGCTGCTTATGAAAATAACGGTATTAATTAGTAGCACTAACAGTGAAATGTTTTCAGTGGTCTTCTGTTATAATGCTGCATAACCAATTTGTTTTAAAGCACGTGTATTGAACCTATTAGACTCTAATAGAGTAAATTATAATTTAAAACATTTTCATGATAGCAGGGTGTGTGCTGATTGTAGGGTTGAATTGAAATAAAGTTGCATCACAAATACCACATGGAAATACTTGTATGGTGTACCTACTTCTTATTACATAAATATTTTGCCAGGGATGGCAACACACCCACGTAACGTTGCGCGCCGAATCAATGCTTTGTCACTTGCGGAAGGTTTGGCGTGAAGTTACGTCACGGAGCGCCAAACCTTCGGTCGAGCCGATCCTTTCCCGAGTGTCGCATAACCTTTAACACCCTGTATAAAAATAGCTTTGCCCTTGGAAAGTCCAAAAATATTTTAATATCCTGAAAGAACTTCCTCGTAAAAGTAGTTCAGTATCATTCACTGAGTAACCCCTATCAGTCCAAATTACACCCTGTATTTTGGTTCATTCTAGTGACACCAGTTTCCTGTAGGTAATAATCGCCGTCTAACTTCAGTTACGATGAAATGCTTACAAACTCAACTTAATTGGTTTTCTCGGACACGGAATCCAATCTTGGCATTCCGTCGCATACCAGGTCATTTTAGCCCGACGTCGGTCTCCGTTGATCGGTCCCGAGCGTGAAGGACCGCTTTACGCTTGGACGAGCCAACCCTAGTGAAAGGTACGGGGACTGTTGGTGACTGGCAGCTTGACTAACTTTGTTCAAAAACATGGATTGAACTACCCAACAAGAAGTTTTCATCCATCTACAAATCACTTTTGCAGTTATTAATAACTAACATAGAGCTTGCAAGTTAGATAAATCAAATTTTTATCATAAAAATATAACTAACATACTTAACTAGGTATGTAGACAACATTGGGGGCTAATTAGATGCAGATGCGCACAAAATCACCTAGTCCTTATCTAAAAGCAAGTAATGTAAAATCTTTTACTAAGTAAACCAAGCGCCCTCACCATAGTAAATGTTCGCGTCATTCTATTTATTATTAATACCCAATAGAGAAGAAAATAGGGAATAACAGATCAAAGACTTTTCCACAAACACGATAGAAAATTCAACGAGGAAAATCGGAAATTCACACAGTAATCAGGATGTTGGACATCCGCATCCGTCAGGCAAAAGGCGAGCGCGCAAACTTTGAGCGCTGTAACCGGATTGGCTAACGAGGCCTGCACGGGTGACGTCACAGTCTACGGCAACTCTACGTTTGGTTTTATCTTTCGCAGTTTCTTGTTTACCAAAAACTTTACAAACTCATGGGCAGACCGCTCCGCGCATTCATTACTTACAATGTATACAGAGCAAAGCCAGCATATTGGGCGCTTTTCCACTAGACGGCACGTCAACGGCAACGGCGACGGCACGGTACCGTCGACGATATCGTAGGTGGGATAATGTATGAAAATCAATGAAATTATATGACACGCTTTTCCACTTGCCGGCACGGCACCGTCACGGCATGTCATCGATTCCCATAGATATTGTCACGTGATCGTCGCCGTGCCGTCGCCGTTGCCGTTGGCGTGCCGTCTAGTGGAAAAGCGCCCATTAAATGGCGTTAACGCCACATCTGACAAACATTTAGGGTAATTTTAAAAACAAATATATGTCCCTATAGTGACCCAATCCATTACCTAAATGAAAACCCATGGGTTTTCCCTGCGGACCCAACATACAGGTATGACATGATATGAGGTGGTTAAGACTGAATGGGCGCTTTTCCACTAGACGTCACGTCAACGGCAACGGCGACGGCACGGCGATGATCACGTGACAATATCTATGGGAATCGATGACATGCCGTGACGGTGCCGTGCCGGCAAGTGGAAAAGCGAGTCATATAATTTCATTGATTTTCATACATTATCTCCTCTACGATATCGTCGACGGTACCGTGCCGTCGCCGTTGCCGTTGACGTGCCGTCTAGTGGAAAAGCGCCCAATTACTTATATAGTTTGCCGCAAAGTAGCTAGTAGATATATTTATCGTTTTTATCGCTTTCAATGTTTCTCGTATAAAATCGTTGCTCGATGTAAAATAAATTGCAATGAACATAAATATCATATTTTTATTCGAAAATAAATAAAATATTCGTGAAAAATAAACTTTTCACTAACTCAACCACAGCATATAAATTGTAGTCCTGTGAAATGAATATCATACATACATACATAAATCACGCCTTTATCCCTAAAGGGGTAGGCAGAGCGAAAAACGACCCATAGGTCGTTCCGCCACGTCTGACAAGTTTTGAGGGTTATTATAGGTGTTTATGGTAGTATATCGCTATACTATAGTGACAGGTTGTCAGCCCATCGCCTAAATTACAATATACTGAAACCCTCGAATCCCTTAGCTGGTTTTTACAGCATGCCCGGGAGGAGATGCAGCTGGCACATTCTATGTTTTTCTATCGCTCCCAGTCCAGCATGGAAGTAAAGTATATCAGATAGTAAAGTATAAAAAGTATATCAGATATTGAATTTTATGATTTTCATTTAACTAAAAACAAAAGGCCAACCAAAACAAAACCACTATAGTACGGCAGATTTCTAAAACAATTTGTCGTAAATGTGGACTGAAACGGAAGTTCCTATCATAAAAAGTTACGAACTTTCATATAAATTTCCATCCCCCATTCAGCCTTTTAGGGGTGGAGTGGAATCATTAATTATTTATTTTTAAATCATTAGCCTAAATACAAAATTAGAAGATCCTTGCTGCAAATAAAACAAACTCACGAAAAAAAATTTGGCCACTTAAAAATGCAAGATAGCTGACGGAGGAGCTGATGCCTATCAAAAACTTAAAGAAATGTAACTGTAAAAAAAATCTGCTTTTGTCCAGAGTGTCCACATTATAACGTCATACTGCCCCACTACGACGCATCTTACTATAGAGCACAAAACCACATCAATAAAATTCCTATTAATAAATTTGTAATGGCTGTCAAAGTTTCGAATTGCCTGTTGCTATGATGAAAAAGTAAAATGAATAAGTATATTCAGCCGTACATAACGGGTTGTAAAATAAGCAAAAATATAGATTTGGATTTAACTTGACATACCTAGAATCCTAAAGCCCCGCGCGTCGACTATTAATTCAAGCGTGAACTTTGAGCACACATTCCCAAGCTACAAACAAGACATTGCACGGATTAGTACCAGATACTGCAACTGAGTCTTTCTTTATCCACAAGAGTCCACCACCTCCGCATGTAGAACCCAAGGCTCGTACTACTGGACCGTGGAATAGCTAAACTAAGTGCAATATGGTGGTACATAGGGCAGCTAAAACAACAAACGAGCAATAACAGACCAAATTACAGTAGACCACGCAACCTCAGCTCAGCAGAGTGTTAAGGCAAGCCCGTAACTTTCTTCATATACTTTCTGTGAAAGTTATGAAAACTTCATTCCGATAACCAAACTGCTTTTTAGGGGTTTTAACTCAATATCAGTCATCACATCACTCATTAATACCGGTAGCTACTATTTCAACCGAATTTCAGTGATTGCGGCCAATTTCTGCAATTCTATAACTAAACTAGACACAAAGTAGTTGTCCCCCCCCAGGAATCGAAGGAAATCCGGATCGAGATCACTACACCACGGAGGCATCTAACACGTATTACTTAGGTACCACCTTATCACGTACCTATTGCCACCATAGCAACATCCGGTAGCAGACCAAGCAGCTTCAATATACTCGAACTCAAAGCTCCGAAAATCTAATCTTTAAACACGCAAGGTGTGTCAAATTGCGGAATATTCTCAAATCTATGTCTGTGCGAACAAACAACACTGGGGTGTGAGCGAGCACTCACGCGGTAAGCCTTTGTGCAACTCCTGTTTATTTACGCAGTTCTATACTCGTACTAGCGCGTTATCTAGTTAACGCAGCGGTCACGGTTTAGAACTTTAGTCCAATCGACTCCGACAAATTCTCCCGTGGCTGACAACGTGAAGAGATTGGTGATTTCATTACGGATTCAAAATAATTTCTTTCAAATAACTTACTTTTGCGAGAAGATGCGAGACTAGCTGGACTAGACAGCTTCTGCAAGGCATGGCCGGAAGAAGCACAAGATAGGGAGTCGTGGAGGGAGCGGAGAGAGACCTTCGCCCAGCAGTGGGACAGATAAACAAAAGACGAAATAAACTAATACAACAACCTGTGGAAGAATATGAAAAAAAATTGCTTCTTCAACATTAGATAAGCACACATAACCATGTTTCAATATGAACTGTAACAACATACTCAAAGAAATAAAATCATAAACATAGTCGCTGCTAAGAGAATGTAGGTATTTTTTTCTTGCAAATGGTGTAATGTAACTACATGCATATTAACTATGCAAATTAAGCACATGCACGTAGTAAAATTACAGGACTGCAAACTAACTTACATGCAAGGCTAATATAAAAACTGCTTATTCTAGAGTGAGAGTGTCTTGAAATGCATTGCACAATTTAATACATTGAAATCAAAATTCACATTTGGATATCGGTATAATAATTTATTATCATTATTTATTTGTATAAATATTTATTTTCTTTCCTCTTCTCTGCTTTAGGAGGTATTATACAACGTGTAACAGAATGGGTATATGTATCGTGAAATGTGTGAATCTACCCATGAAACTGAACAACTTTCCCTGAGGAACATAGGTTGAAAAACGAAAAAAAAATTTGTGACCTTTCATACAAAATGCATCAGCTGATAGCGTATTTAGTATGGGAAGTCAATTTTTTTTTCGTATTTCGACCTATGTTCCTTAGGGAAAGTTGTTCAGTATCATGGGTAGATTCACACATTTCTCGATGCATATACCCTTTCTGTTACACGTTGTATATTTTTTTACAATGTTAAAAATAACAAAGGCTAAGTATGAAAGTATTTGTAATCTCATTCTCTTCTCTTTTCTTCTCATTCCACATTCGTAGGTACCAAAGCGTGTCCGATAAATCATACATTTTTCTACCTTGAGGAATAAAATTAAAGATAAAACCTGAGTCGCATTGCTCCCGGTCGCGTTTCAGCCCCAGGGTACAAGATAACACGGCTTACTTGGAAAACATTCCGGCGATAGGGGGCTCTTCCGCGAGCAAAAGAAGTTAAATACCAATTCAACTTCATAATAGATTACAAATACCCCTTTTTCTGGGTGTAGAGTAAGGGCAACCGCGCACTATTGGTTTTTAGTTGATCGATAATTTGAGCTGCAGAACCTAAGTGGTCAAGGGTGACCAATTACTGCTCGATTCCTTTGCGATCAAACTATCGAACATCGAAATGATTTTTTATATTTATCGACCGATTCAATAATTGCACACTATGTACTGTACGAGCGCTATATAAAATAATTACAGGAAAATTGGAGTCACCGCAATAAATCGATAATCTCTGGCCTGACCAGCATGAATTTTGGTTACGTTCAAATTTCTCATTACTATTTTGAGCCAATTTTACGACTGATAGCCTACTTCCAAATCTATAATAATTCTGAATTTCTATTTCATACATAGTATTCCAATCTACTTATACCTAGTATTTATATTTATATTTGTTTATATTTATTTGTATATTCTTATTTTTATGGTAAAGAATTGATTTATGCTATTACACGTTGAAATGAACTTCGCAGATCTAAAGGTTTTATTAAAGTCTGCTACATAAGCTTACATATTTTTCGTATTACCTAAATAAAATTTGTTAGCAATCCGTTTATTCCAAGGTTTAAGTTTCTTTCGGGAATTTTATTTAGGTAATACGAAAAATATGTAAGCTTATGTAGCAGACTTTAATAAAACCTTTAGATCTGCGAAGTTCATTTCAACGTGTAATAGCATAAATCAATTCTTTACCATAAAAATACCCAGAGAGAATACGAAATCATAAAAGATAGGCTTATTAAAATTCATCACCGTCGCGCCATTCTGATTCCAGATAAAAATGTTGGTTTTCGACAATCCCTGATTCGTAATAGCTTTTTAAAGCCTTTTGTGTGTTTTATACAACTATTTTGTTAACTTATCACTTTGTGAGAATTCCCCCAATTTGCTTAGGACAATGCAGGATGGATCACCGGATTGTCTGTAAGGAAAAAGATCCCGTGCATTAGAGGAGCCGTCGGTTCTAATCGCTGTCTTTGTCTATGATAAATGGTCGTTACACAAACCATGTCAGAGGCCTATTATCTGTATCTAATAAGCGGTTAAAATCTTTGACACCAGAGTTCATAGGGTCAACAGTGGCCAGTCGTTAAGAAGACCTACAATATGTAGGAACAATACCTAACTATGGAACTGCAGGAAATTACTCGCGATCGAAAGCGGTGGCAACTTATTGAATTTCTGCTCAGGTACAACGTTGAGATAGAGCAAATTGGAAAATACTCTACGTGCCATCTTCAAGGAATTATTTTTAATAAAAATCTGCAGTGTCGCCACCAGAATAAAATGTAACCAGCTAGTCGGTCTGGGTAGATTTTTTTTTTCAATGGCTCCTCCTTATTATACAAATAAAAAATCACGATTAAAATATATTTTTTTGCCTTTCGCTCATAGAGGCATAATAATAACTTAGGTGCTTCTTTTATTATTTTGTTACGCACAAGTAAAAAAATCTTCTTACTAGACTGGAAGCTATAGAAAAAAATTTAATGTGCCAGCTGCATCTCCTTCCGGGCATGCTGTAAAAGTCAGATAAGGGATTCGAGTGTTTCAGTATATTGTAATTTACTTATTTACACTACAACAATATACAGATCTATCTTAAACAACCCTCAAAACTTAGACGTGGCGGAACGAACTTTGTTTGGGTCGTTGACGCTCTGCCTACCCCATCAGGGATACAGGCGTGATAGTATGTATGTATGTAAAAAAGTAAACTTAATATAACGCTTCAGTCCATCAACAACACAACAGTCCATGAAATTAAGCAAAAAGAAAACAGTTGCTGCTTGCTGAAAAGCATTTGCATTTGACCTCGTAAAGATCAACCCAAATCCCTGTAGTCTGTACTAACGAATGAGGGCTCAAAAAATAAATTTGCAACCGAAATGAGCCAGTAGCAGACCGCAGATCGGATTAAAATATTTATCGTCGCGAGAATCAATTTGCAGTGTTCGCCGCAGCACAATACACGTCAGAAACAGCTTGGATTGCTATCGGGCTGAGGTGAACGCTGCACATTTTCAAAATTGCCATTTTACTACGGAAAATATCGTTCACAATAAATATTCGAAAATTTTTGGTTTTTAAAACCTTCCAATTACCTGGATACCATCTCAAGTTTGAGAGCAACATTAAGTTTGGATTTGACGGATCGTTTTGTACTGAAATGACATTTCTGATACAAACTCAAATTCGCTGTCAGTCTTGAGAGCTGATTATAAATACGACCCTTAATCTAAGCTTTACTTATTATATAACTATTGTACTCAGAATCATACAAAGGACTAAATACACAAGAAACAAAGAAAATAAATTTCTTATAGCAGACCTACGATATTATAGTGAAATGGCAAGAAACGATTATTAGTAGGGAAAGGTTATTTACTCGTATACGGTGAAGCAGCTCTATGTAGGGTGCTTCTCGTTATTTACTGAAATTAAACAAAACATAAACGACAGCCTTTGCCCTGCAGTGGGACACCTCGGGCTGTTAATAATAAAAATACGCACAATCTTCAACCCACCATAACAAGCAAACTAGCCAAATATCAAAACCTTGCCATAGAAGTTAGAACACAGTGTTAAGTTCAAACTGTTCATATAGTGCCCATAGTAATATCATCCACCGGAATCATACCCAAAACATTACACAATAGCCTAGAAACACTCAAAATTCCTAAATCTTATATCCGTATTTTACAAAAAGCCGTAATTTTAAACACCTGCCGCATTGTCAGAAAGTTCCTGACCACATCAGTTATATCAGCCTCATCTTCAGATCCGATCACACTTGGCTAAGGCCCGTGTGAGAGGAAATTACCTCTGAAAAGAGAGAAAAATTAAAGAAAGAAATACCATAATAATAATAAACGACATTACAAGACACGTTGTTCAATTTTATTGTCTTTCGACTACCCAGTCGAAAATTACCCAATTTGAGAGCTTTCATCTCGTAAGAAGGCGGAGATGAATAGAAAACAACGTCGATAATGAAAACGAAATGCGAAAGAAAATTGTCTGAAAACATAATCTTTTATAAAAAGGTGGTGGGAAGTGAGACAGTTACACTGGCCCCAATTCGGCGAAAACACAATGTAATTTAAATAAGACCGATACGTGCAATTTTCTGTCTTGAACAGAAAGGAACGGCAGTAAGATGCACTTATTATAGTCCTGTCAGTGAAAGGATATAATAAATCCGACTTTACTTTAGTTCACTCAAGACAGAGTATGGTTTTATTTTAGTCAAGATTTGTTTGTTTTCGAATCAACATTATACTTCAAGTAGGCTGTGTAGGTAAGTGATTTATTTCTCTGTGTATATTCAGTGGAGGCCAAGCGAGATTTTCATTACAAGTTCAAACACTCTATGTGCGGTCGGAGATAATGTTTTGATTGGACAGTTTACGTTTCCGCACTACTACTCGGTTAGTGTTTGGAAACATTTTGGTAACGGCTTTTGACTGCCTCGGTACTCTAGTGGTTTTGAGTGTTCAACTAATTTCGGGGCATGCTCGTCGGCCTCCACTGAATATACACAGAGAAATAAATCACTTACCTACACAGCCTACTTGAAGTATAATGTTGATTCGAAAACAAACAAATCTTGACTAAAATAAAACCATACTCTGTCTTGAGTGAACTAAAGTAAAGTCGGATTTATTATATCCTTTCACTGACAGGACTATAATAAGTGCATCTTTACTGCCGTTCCTTTCTGTTCAAGACAGAAAATTGCACGTATCGGTCTTATTTAAATTACATTGTGTTTTCGCCGAATTGGGGCCAGTGTAACTGTCTCACTTCCCACCACCTTTTTATAAAAGATTATGTTTTCAGACAATTTTCTTTCGCATTTCGTTTTCATTATCGACGTTGTTTTCTATTCATCTCCGCCTTCTTACGAGATGAAAGCTCTCAAATTGGGTAATTTTCGACTGGGTAGTCGAAAGACAATAAAATTGAACAACGTGTCTTGTAATGTCGTTTATTATTATTATGGTATTTCTTTCTTTAATTTTTCTCTCTTTTCAGAGGTAATTTCCTCTCACACGGGCCTTAGCCAAGTGTGATCGGATCTGAAGATGAGGCTGATATAACTGATGTGGTCAGGAACTTTCTGACAATGCGGCAGGTGTTTAAAATTACGGCTTTTTGTAAAATACGGATATAAGATTTAGGAATTTTGAGTGTTTCTAGGCTATTGTGTAATGTTTTGGGTATGATTCCGGTGGATGATATTACTATGGGCACTATATGAACAGTTTGAACTTAACACTGTGTTCTAACTTCTATGGCAAGGTTTTGATATTTGGCTAGTTTGCTTGTTATGGTGGGTTGAAGATTGTGCGTATTTTTATTATTAACAGCCCGAGGTGTCCCACTGCAGGGCAAAGGCTGTCGTTTATGTTTTGTTTAATTTCAGTAAATAACGAGAAGCACCCTACATAGAGCTGCTTCACCGTATACGAGTAAATAACCTTTCCCTACTAATAATCGTTTCTTGCCATTTCACTATAATATCGTAGGTCTGCTATAAGAAATTTATTTTCTTTGTTTCTTGTGTATTTAGTCCTTTGTATGATTCTGAGTACAATAGTTATATAATAAGTAAAGCTTAGATTAAGGGTCGTATTTATAATCAGCTCTCAAGACTGACAGCGAATTTGAGTTTGTATCAGAAATGTCATTTCAGTACAAAACGATCCGTCAAATCCAAACTTAATGTTGCTCTCAAACTTGAGATGGTATCCAGGTAATTGGAAGGTTTTAAAAACCAAAAATTTTCGAATATTTATTGTGAACGATATTTTCCGTAGTAAAATGGCAATTTTGAAAATGTGCAGCGTTCACCTCAGCCCGATAGCAATCCAAGCTGTTTCTGACGTGTATTGTGCTGCGGCGAACACTGCAAATTGATTCTCGCGACGATAAATATTTTAATCCGATCTGCGGTCTGCTACTGGCTCATTTCGGTTGCAAATTTATTTTTTGAGCCCTCATTCGTTAGTACAGACTACAGGGATTTGGGTTGA
>JARACY010000989.1:0-69746 GCA_029255725.1 Scrobipalpa atriplicella | reverse complement strand
AGGAGCAAACTCGCTGTACGGTAAGGCGTCGCGGCTAGCCTCCACCACCGCACCGCGGTCCCTATGAAATAGACACACGTAATAGCTGACGCGTAATAGTAGATAAATGATTATTTTTAATTGCTTACCTAAATATTCAAGGTGGAGCGATGATCTGGTGAAGTTTTCGGGAATACTGCTGCTGAATACGGAAGGCGATCTAGGCCGACAATCGTGGAGATCCTTGGACAAAAAAAAATATTAATATTAGCAAGGGGCTGCCTACTTATGTCCCGCAGTGGACGTGTATCAGCTGAGATGACAAAAATTTAATATATTTTTTAAGTTGCATGTTTCTGTAGAATTTCGAAAATAGACTTTAGGCCAGTTTATTATTGCGCAACGGTATTAATGGCCGAAATAAGCAAAAAAATAGTGTTTTTAATTAAAATTACTTGAATATAAGTGATCGTATTTTTTCTATAAAAATCTTTCTTAGCTCTACCACATTTCGTGGTCTCTTGGAGCTAAACATAAAACAACATTGTTTCCCACGGCAAGCTCCCGCACTAGGAACCTGCCGACTCAGCTCGCGATCCTATCAGCGATGTCAATTGCCCGTGCCAAATGCCATCCCCCCTCCCCTCACCCCCCAGGATCTCGTCTTATCTTCTCTCGGAGGTGATTGAGAACTTCCGCTGATCCGAGCAGACAGATAGCCGGAGTGTGGATTCGGTGGCTTAGCGCGTGATGTGTGGAAATGAGGTTGTATATTATAAGGCTTGATTCAGTTTTTGTGCGCATAATGAGGTATACAAATACTTACTTACGATATTTTTTTAAATCCATGTTTACATGCTGGACTGGGAGCGATAGAATAACAGAATGTTCCAGCTGCCCTTTTTCCCGGGCATATTGTAGAAAGTCATCAAAAGGGATTCGAGAGACTCACATTTCGTCAGACCTGGCGAAAACACATTTTACTAGGTGTTTTACGCTCTGCCTACCCTGTAAGAGATAAAGGCGTGACTTTATAGAAATAGTTTAATTCATGGTAAACTGTATTTACCTAAACTTTTCGGTGATAAGTACCTAGCACATGGTAGCATAGACAGAGTAACCATGTTGACGTAAATACGTTGTCCAGCGCATGGCAAGAAATTCTCGTATTCCCAGCGTTCACTACTACTGATTTTACTTGACTAACTGCAGACGGGAAGAAATAACAAATTTATAAATACTTAACTAGTACCACCAGCGCATAATTAATCATCATGAGAAATAAACTCTACCGCTGACCATATGGTCCAAACTGGAGGTAAGCATAAAATCAACCTTTCGCTTAAACAGGTTAATGAATCTAACTTTAAGACAACAGGTTTAATGTTAAATTCTGTTAATTGCCGGCAGCTGTTAAAAAACCGATACTCCACCTGTTACAGTTACATCTCTATTTCCGGTTTTTATTTTATTTGTTTAGAACAGCATTAAACTGATGGCATTATTAGGTTAGCCGCATGGGGTATTATGGTTTTATTAGCATTTTATTATGGTGACTGTAAAACCTGGACCGTTTGACGTCTGATAGGATCTGTCGAGCCGCATCTGTCGCCATCAATGTAAAGTTCATTTTATTATTGTTGATCTTATGAATGATTTATTTTCTCTTTTGTTGGTCCGTCATTAGTTCCACCAAATTTTGTTTTAAATCAGTTTTTTATCATATCATTGTAGAAATTGTGTTCAAAGATAAATCATTTGGATATGCTTTGAAATAGTGTCATTTTGAACCGACTAAACAAGTGAAGTTCTCAAAGTTATGACTTTAAGTGTATATTGGTGTGACTATGTCCAAGTTCAAGTACTTATAACTGTTAAGTAAATGTTTTTTATTTCATAAACGCTAAATTTACTGTTTGATTGTGCTGTTAAAATGGTTATGGTGGATAGACACTCTTTACGTACTTACCAACTATAATTTCTGTATCTTCTCTTCCTTCATCAATAACGAGACAAAATGTTTACTTATTAAGTAACTGTGTAAGAAGGTATATAGACAATTTCTTATATGATGAATGAGCACTTTAATAGCAGGAGAGCAGCGACCCGTGACGTCACGAACCATTGGTCCCACCAGTGGCCATTGCAACTCGGTCACTCGTAATTACACTTTGTTTTAAAAGTGTGGGTAAACTATTGGAATACTTACGTGTTATTATCCATTATTCTGTCATTATACAATAGATGTGACTTACCCGTGTGGTGCCGGGTTAGAATAACATCACCCCATCACTTCCTGCGGGTGTCGTAAAAGGCGACTAAAGGATAAATCCAGGGAATGGGCAGCAGCGTTCCCCGTGAATGGAAAACTTCTACTGCGCTCACTGACCTTTGTGGCTGATGATGATGATGATGATACTATAGATATACCGGGACACCTACTCAATGATACTTATTATACATACCAAAGGTGTTGCGAAGAGAGTAGGTAAGACAACTTAATTCAATTACTTTAAATTTTTGGAATATTTATTATTGAGTAGGTTCCGGTATTCCTCTTTCTCTTTGTGTTACTTCTGGAGATATTTTTAAACCTACTCATTTCGCAACACCTTTGGCAATCATGGCAAACCCACTAAAGTCCAGAACCAAGACACTTGCTAAGTAAAATAGCTACATACTTGCTAGTAAAATACTTTTGGGTGAGCTCATTTATCATTGCCTCCATCTTGATGATCTGTAGTCGACAAATGAAAAAAATCTATAATTTTATATATAAAACAATTCTATAACGCGATATCTTATAGAACATATCTTGCGCTCAATTCAAACATAACGTCAAAAATACATCAGGATTCAGGGGTGTCAGACCCCGCGTGTGGTTATTGTGCGTGCTCTCCGAAGCGGAAATGTAGAGGCATTCTGACAACCCTGCAGGGTGAACCAGACCAACCGGCGTGACTGCATTTGGGAACTAGGATTTGAGACTAGAAATAATATCATAAGCGTGAATGTAACATCTATATAGTGAATATGATTTTTACCATCATTGTGTGCAGATAATGGCCTCAATTCACGCCGTCCTGTTACTAATTCTAGTTCTTAGTAGCGCTGTCACTTTCTTAACTTTGACATAAGAACAGGATAGCAAACAAATACGTGAGTTTGACATTTCTTGTCTGACATAAGACTGCTTAAATTAAGTAAAATTAGTGAGCACGCTCTATGGTCATTCCCTATTTAAAGCGCCGTACGTCAAATTAAGAATGTCAAAGTCACGTGTTTGTTTGCTATCCTGTTCTTATGTCAAATTTAAGAAAGTGACAGCGCTACTAAGAATTAGAATTAGTAATAGTGCGTCCAGAATTAGCACCAATGTTATTAGTTGAAGTGCAAGATAAAAATTTAAAATGGTTCTATAAATTCTGATTACAGTATTATTTTTTCAGTAAGTAGTTAAAGTACCTTAACCATAGCTACTATTTAGGGATTGAAACGATCACCTTTATTACTGAATTAATTCAGACTCAGATGCTTCACCACACTAACATAGTCGTACAGAGACAAACAAAGTCTTTTTTGTTTCAGTGCAAGATTAAAAAAACCTTCAGGACGTTCCTTTTATCATAGACGCTCTGCCTACCTCATTAGGGATGCAGGCGTGATAGTATGTATGTTTTTAAAAATGGTTTCACCTGCACATTACACATACCGGAACAAAAACAAAGGAGCGAGGTATGCGTCTGCGACTGTTTCCGTACAACTTTGACGTCCGGGTTGAGCACAGAGACACAGAGTATAAATAGTACAGAGAGTGCAAACAAAACAATGGCAGCGGTGCCGATTCTGTTGCAGACACAACCTAACTGATTACACGTTTACTTACATTTTATTAAAATAACTTAACTTGTTTTAGTGTGGTTCTGTCACTTTCTAAAATTTTGATAAAATGGAGACAGGAATACAACAGCTGGTTATGATCCTGTCAAAGATACGTTACACGCTTAAAATAAGACAGTATGCTAGATGGTGTCATCTTATCAGCAATATACGCGTCACTTTGACAGAATCATTATTTAGCTTGTAATTTCTGACTATATTTTATTCAAATTTATAAAGGACCAAACTAGAATAAGTTGTGTCTGCAACAGAATTGGCAGCATTGGCGACAATGTGCGCGACGGGTGGAAAGTGCACTCACGCTGGGCTTTTAGCTGATGAGCTCATGCAGTAGAGCACATAGTGGACGAAGAGGTTGTCAATGAAGTCAGGCGTTGGGGCTCTCTTGTAGAGCAAAGGTATGGCCATAGAAAAAAAACTGAAATTAGGTCGTAATGGTCTTACAATCTAATATACTTGGCCATGAATACGTATCACGTCATAGTTGATATAAAATACTGTGTCTATTACAGAGTTATTGGAAGGAATTAATTTACATTCCAAATTATTTCAATAGACGCTAAAAATAAAATACGTGAGTGCTTAGTGCCTACATTCCTTTTACGAATAGGTTTTTCAAATGCTAAATATATTTAATCTTTCCTCAAATTAATTTGCCGTTATTAGTTGTCAACAGTCCTCAATATTTCTAAAAAAATCGATTACTCAGTTTAATAAAAACGTAGCGTAGGGGAGATCAGGGTAAAGCGGCGCAGTTAAAAAGCGCGCGAATGTGAACGTTTTGTAGCAATAATTCGGGCCACAAGCGTGTGGGGCGCGCGGGTGCTACTGAAAGAATGATACATCATCAGACCAATAATAAATCACACATGATTCAATTAGAAAAATACGGCAGGCGAGTGGTGGGATTTTGTCGCTCAAAACGGGACGCATTTGCAGGGTAATTTGACGTTTTGTATTGCGTCATCAATCAAGTGCAATTAACAATGCGAGTTGTTGATGGTTCGGGTTTGGTTGAGTAACTCGGGATTTTGGAATTAGAAATATAAATAAATGAAAAAATAAACACCTACTAAAAAAAACTTAAAATAGGTATATGTATAGCTAGAATAAAGGTGCCAAATGAATACTAAATATTGTAGGTGTTTACATAAACAAGTTTGTCTTTTAACAAAAAACTAATGATATTATTAAAGTAAAAAAACAATTATAAAATAAAAATATCTTCCAGGAAAATTAGAAAAACAAGTAATAATTTATTTTACAGCTTTTATTTATCACTATTATTAATGCTTCCTAATGAAACACCTCTAAGTATAGGAACATTGACTATACTTTTGTCCCAATACATAGTAAAAACACATATAGCATATCCAGCAAGCTCGTGAAAAACATACACCACCATTTATTGTATAGTTTTTGTGACATACACGCTCAACTCTTTTTCGTGTTAAATCGTTAAACTCAAACGGTTACCAGGAACACATGAGCTTTCAGCGCACTCAATAACTCATTGGGCGAAATGTAGCTGCAGAGTTCCCGAGTGCGACCCGCGTGTCACGTGTCAGTAATGAGTTCCACTCACCCCCGACCTCCCCTCGCGCACAATGTATGGAATTTCACACATACAGCGCCACTGATTATTTTGATTTATCACTAGCTGGCATGCCGAAATTCGTTTTCGGATATTGTTGCGTAAATAATGCACAGTTTAGGAATCGATTGATCTTTTGAACTACCAATATGGAGGGTGAATGTAATGTTTGATTGCAATGTTTACATTTTAATACAAGCAAGAAAATTTTCAATCAAGATAAGGTATGGTAAATAATGCTTCAACGCGTTTTACAACACTACGCCATACGATTAAAAAAACACTTAAGTAAGTATGTATGTAGGTACATACATACCTACATAACAATTTATATTCTTCCAAGTTTTTTGAAACAGGGTTTTAAACCAAAATGCACACAAAAACGTACAAAGGAAACAGGCAGGATAATCTCCCATCCAATTTTGAATAATTAACTAATCCGTTACTTCGTCCATTGTACAAGTATTGTTGCGCATTTCCACTTCCTGCTCAAAAAGGGTATTACGTACTTCACCTGTACCTACAGTATAATCTACAGGGTGTAAAAAGTACTGCGTTCCTTTAAACCATTATGTTCTAGTTACTCATGATTGGTATTAGCTGATATTTACAGCATGCACGGGAGGAGATGCAGCTGGCACATTCTACGTTTTTCTATCACTCCCAGTCCAGCATGGAAGCACAGGCCGGGTAATATTCTACTCGAGGCTATTGCAGGACGAGCAGTTTTAATAATAAGCTAACTGTTATACTTTTCTGAAAGGTAAAATCTGGAAATAAATAATAAAATTAACAGATTACCATTCCAACACTATAGTATTTTATGTTAAAGATCAGTTTCAATACACATTTTTTTATTTTTCTTACATAAATTATTTTTACCTCTTTTTAAAGGGCCCCAGTCTAAGCTTTCTTAGCTCTACCAATAACCGGTAAGGAATCCCTTAAAATTGATAAGTGGCCTATTACAGAGTTAGGTACGGTTTTTACCTCTGCCCAATGATGTGAAGGACCCTCCACACATTGTGTCGGCGCAACGTTTAGAAACATTGCGGCTCGAGTACTGAACACATACGAAACTGACACAGCGGGCGGCTGTAGTGGAGAACTCTGTATTGTAGAAGTGCAACGTATTTTTCTAAACGTTTTGAAGTTTTTGGAGAGGATGCCAGAAGTTTTAAGCACAGTTAGTAGTGATTTTGGGACCCTTATATAATGATGCGAATGCGACCATACACTGCATTTCATGGATGCTGCAAGTAAAAGAATATGCCTCTAATTAGATAATCATGTTGCAGACTTACACTAAATAAGGTAGTCATAATAATGCCTCCCCTGAGGAAGATGAGGTTACACATACACTTAGTAGGCGGATTTGCGAGCGCAATGTAAAAAGTTCAATTTATATAGAATACCATTAAGTACTACTGGAAGCTCCAAGATTTCCTGAATTTTCAACATCTTTTTACATTCAAGACACCTTAAAGACCAAAAATAAATAGTGATTCTATTGCAATGCAACTCAACACCACACCACGCGAATAAGAACATGCGCTTGATTGTCCGTCATAATAGAGAACAAAACGCCGCGCCCGCGCAGTCGTACCCTCCGCCGATTAATCGTCGATTAAGGCCCGACATTTGGCTGCAATTAAGGCGCTGCATGATTGCCTGCGCTACTCAAACCGTCCAACGGGTTGAGACTTTGAGAAGCACTTCCGTAGGGCGATTATGTGTGGAACCCACATGGCCACATGTAAAGCGAGTTTAGCATAGCAATTAACGCGTCGTTTTATTTGGATACCAATTTAAATGGAGAGTCAGATAAAATGTCACATTTGACAACTCTCAAAATCGTATAATATATATCAGAGCAGAAATGCCTATACTTAAGTCCTATAACTTGAGCTAACGAAATATCAAATGTGACCAACTGATATTTTTCTTGGCTCTACTATAACGAAAAATATTTTAAGAATTTGCTGCTCTTTGACATCCTGCTACGTCTCTATCTTGCTACAATAAAGATTTTTTAATGCGACTAATCCCTAAAAAACAAGCCGAAAAAAATTAGAAAGTCACCGAGGGTTGATGACGCCGGTGTTCTCACAGACAACTGTCAAAGAATTTCTCTCAATTACTGCAATAAAAATAATATTGTAGGCAAACAGACATTTACTGCTTGCCTTTGAAGTGCGAGCCGACAGCTACCGAGCGGTTTTGTGCAACCCCTGCAGTAAACTCCGTTTGAAAATCGAACAATGCGCAGGCGCACAATGCAGTCCTTTCCTACGACTCCTTTATTTTGGCCCAAACATTGGCATTGGGCTATTGTACGCGCTTTTGTCAGCTATTTACCGACTTTTGGGTGAGCATTGAAGGGCTAGGAGCGTAATGTGGAAAAAAAATGTGGGTCTCAATCAGACGGATGAAAGAAATCAGCGACGCGGCTCAAGTAACAATTCAATCGAGTTTTTGCGATCTCAGATAAGTTAATTAGAGGCATGTTGCATGACTCTACCGTGCGTTTTACACATGGATTATTCGATTCGATTTCAATTTAAAATTTACCTTAAAGAAAAATTGTAGGAAATCTGATATTATTTACAATTTTAAACGTAACGTTTTATTACATATTTTACTTCCATACATATTGTTTGAAATTAATAATTAAAAAACATTTTTATTAGAATATAGTAAAAGACAGTCTGGTAGGACCAAAAATTCAAATTTTTTTCTTTTCATATTTTAGCGTTTCAAGCTCCAACTTTACAAATTGCTCTGTTTTCTATTATTAAAAAAAAACATGAATTACTTAATAAAGTAGTTTCTACCATCATGGAGTAATATAATATACTACAATGTACAATTTCTACCTACCTAACCTACTGTTAATTTCAACTTCGCCGTGGTACTTTCACCTGTCTACCTGACCCTAGCAAATGTGTGCAATAAAATATGAAATACCTAGCAATATACCAAAACTGCTAGGTCATATAATTTAATAGTTTTACACACACCTATCCCAGGCTACAATAAAGTAAATAAACTTTACTGCCCTCCAACAATCCGCAGATTTCATGCCATAAAATTTTAGCAATATTTTTTTTTTTAAATGTTTTGCCGGTTTTCTTTTGAGAAGCAATTCAAAAAGTTAAGTCTGTTATAGACAATGGCACATCTTGTCTACCGCGGTGAAGATGTAAAGAATAATAGGGTTTGGTCATAAAGATAATAGCTTTAAAGTTGCCGACAGCAATGGTCGTGGTATTTGACCATAAGTTTGGGATTGAAAGGTTTGAGCCTTGGTAATTTTATTGGGATTATTTTGTGGTTGATAAGTATTGTAGTGCGGTTTGAAAATTGTTGTTTTCTATCTCAGTAACTTGACTAGCTCTATTTTAATATAACCTATTCAAAAATTACATTATAATTAAATTTCATCTTCGTATTTTTTTATTTCATCGTTTGGACCATCACAAAGCAGCATTGCCTTGCTTTGGTGATTACTATTTTAGAAAAACGTTATTCCCATGTCTTAGGCTCAATTCACACCGGGACGGCAGCGGCCGGCAGCGGCCGGCAGCGACGCGACGAGCACTTTCAGTGTGAAACAATTTTAAACTTTATCTTCATGCTTATAAGGAGCGCGCGCGCAGGGAGCGGACAGCCGCTCGCGGCCGCGCGGCAGCTCGCGTCGTCGCGGGCGGCCGCGCGGCCTTTTCGTACTTTTCAAGCGATACTAATATTTATAAGCATGAAGATAAAGTTTAAAATTATTTCACACTGAAAGTGCTCGTCGCGTCGCTGCCGTCCCGGTGTGAATTGAGCCTTAAGGAAATAATAGCTAGGCATGGGGAAAAATCGTTTGAAAACAAATAATAAAAAATACATCAATTTCTGCCACAAAAAATCTGTTTCTGATTTTTCAATCTTGAAAGTAACCACTTATTCAATAATTAAAAATCAAAGATTTTTTATTTATCAATGTGCATGTACAAAATTATGCAAAAAAATAAAGTAGAAATATTTATAAATAAAAATAACAAAACAAATCTAAATAAACACTGCTCGTAGCACGCACGTAGAGTTGGCACTTCTACGAACGCTACCAAAAGTTTTCCCGAGCGCGCTACGAAAAGCGCGGGAAAGCGCGAAGTTCGGCTCAAGTTGGTCGCCCCGCCCGCCGCGCCCCGCCTCCTCTCCGCCGTCCCTGTCGCGCGGTGCGCACTGCTCGCACCCGCCGCGGGTAACCGCACTGGAACGTGGTATCGCGGCCTACCCCACGCCAAGCCGCCGACCCAAGTTTTAGCGAGGCGATTGTTGCAACTTAGTTCGAAAAGTTTAGTTTTTCTGAGTTTTTGTTTTTAATGAATTCATTGTATTTGATTGACTTGTGATTATGACTCTTATATTTAGGTTTGATAATTAAGATGAATGACTTGGTAGAAGAAGAAGCAATCCTAAATGACGTAAGTCACCAAAAGTTTCAGGTATATTCGGGATAAATAAAAATATTACCAGTAGTAGGTCAAGAGCCCATGATTTTTTGTAGGCAAAATGTGGTGCTGAAAAAGAATGCAATTATTTCAGACAGGAACAAAAAGTTGAGACCATCAAAATTATGTATGTGACTGAAAAGTGTCAGTGAAGCAGGTCGGTGTCGACATTCCTCGCGTGCCGGGGCGATAATGAAGTGCCACCCCGCGAGTGCCGAGTTCGAACATGAAATTCATAATTTTTCATGAGCTCGTTGATAGGTTTTCGCACCGGCCGCGGTTTCCCGCCGCCCCGCGGCCTAATTACCGCCGCCTCGCGATACGTCACCACGGTGATTCAAAAAAATCCACCCATCCCTCTCCCACTAGCCGACGGCACGCGGCGGCGTCCCACTCCTACGAGAATTTTTATAAAAACGCTCTCGCCGACCACGACCGTCCCGCTCGTTCCCGCTGCGGCTGCACGTCGCCCGCACCCTTCGTCTCCTTCCCGCTTTTTACGAGACGTAGGGGCCACCACCCGGGTGGGGGCGGCGACCGCGCGAACGCAAAATATTGACCATCGGAAAAAGTCGCGTCGTATCGCAGTCATCAGTCGAAACCGAGTCCTCGAGAGTACGCGTCCCCGCGACTTCGGTGCGCGTCGTGCGTCTTCGGCTTGCGGTCTCGACGAACCCACCGCCCGTTTATTTTTCCGTGTCCCCCGCCCGGCGTCTTCGTCCGCGCCCAACAAGTGGTGGAGAAGCTCGCTCGCACTCGCGGCTCACACGGCGTCTCGCGCTCACACTTCGCACAACTTTCTAAGCGCTCCGCGTACTTTGCCGCTTCGCCGGGAGTTTGAAATTCGATCGCGTGTTGCAAACTTTTCACGGAGTGTGTATGGACTACAGTGTCGTGATAGAGGACTTCAGTGGCGTGTCGAGAGGTGTTTAGAGGGTAGACTGGAGTCGATGCACCTTCCGCACGCGAGCCCTCCTGCCCCCACGATGGCGGACGTCTACACTCACATCCATGAGTACTACCGGCAGAGCCACGGGGAGCTGGTGCAGACTGGATCACCGGCCGTGCTCTGCTCCGTACTGCCGAACCACTGGAGGTCGAACAAGTCGCTTCCAGTGGCTTTCAAAGTAGTCGCTCTGGATGATGTTCAAGATGGAACATTAGTGACAATCAAGGCTGGCAATGATGAGAATGTGATGGCGGAACTAAGGAACTGCACAGCTGTGATGAAGAACCAAGTAGCCAAGTTCAATGACCTGCGGTTTGTGGGTCGCAGTGGTCGTGGGAAGTCCTTCTCACTTACCATCACCATCAGCAGCTTCCCCAGCCAAGTGGCCACCTACACCAAAGCAATCAAGGTCACCGTCGATGGACCTAGAGAACCCAGAACTAAACAAAGTAAGTTTCTTCTCAATATTCCTTAAAAAAAACTTTTATTTTTGCCTAGAAAAGTTTAAAACAAACTTATATGATGTTTCATTGTAGCACAATTTTATTTTAATCTTTTCGGTTACATACTTTGAAACATTTTCCAACTGTTTGATGTCACTACATTATTCATTCAAAGAAATCTACGCATCTAGAACACATTCATGTATATTAAACTTCGCATTCGAATAAAACTTTATTTTAATTTTACGCCGCTCGTAAAGCAACCATGTGTGCAAAACAAAAAGCTGCGGATATCATCTTGGAACAATAAAAGAATTAAATCGCATTTGTACGTACATACTGGGTGCGCGGGCGCTGGCATACCGCCAACCGCGCGATTCTGTGGCGCCGCGGCATCCGACCACATTCACACTGGCCAGTGGGCATCAGCAATCACAGATTCACAAATAGTTTTATTTTTAATCCGCGCTTTTAAAATCCAATATTTCGTCTGCTAAACGCGGACATGACAGCGACACATCCGATAATCTCGCTTCTAGTCTGCCGCGATGTTTCGGCTCCGCTGCGATTCCAGCTACAACATTTTCTGGTATCGTTTGTAGACTAATAATTCTATCATCAATATAAAATGGTTGAATAAAAAGTTCATTCTCATTTTTTAATCCATATTTTAGTAATCTATTTATTTGACATGAGAGACACTCATAATTGATGGCTAATCTTCAATTATTCAACAGTTCTAATGAATATTTCTATTATAAAATAATGCAATATGCCACATCTTTTATCACACTATTAAACAAAATACCTCTAAGAGTTATAGCAAAAGAAGTCGAAATCAATCTCAAAGACATAAATTACTCTGTTAATCTCGAACAACGCTAAGAATTATCGTAAACCCGAAATAACTCGATTGTCTGCAGGAAAGACGTGCTCAGTTGTTCAGAAGACACTTTAAGAGTGTTTTGACATCCGCTTGCTGATGGTAATTGGTAACGCAACTTGTAAATAAACTTTCAAATTCTTTTGAAACAAAGCGCATTATTTATAAGAGTTATTTCTTCTGGCTATTTTTTTATAGTCCGTATCATCAGCTAAACTTTTGACCATGATCCATGTGGTTTTCTACTTCATCTACGTCAAACAACCTTTTAAATAGATTTATGATAATTTTGATGCATCTCTACATTCTCTACATCGCTACATTCCATTTCATTAATCCCTCTGCAATCAAATAAACCTTAACTAACGTCTTGTTACACATCCTACGTCTAAACAGCCATAAAAAACTCCGACATGAACAACGTAATTAAACACATCAAACGGAATCGACAAATGACACGGGAATACGGGATTCTAATGTTTTGACACCACAAATCTATTTTAGATGTTACTGCGCCCCAGACCGTTTAGGAGTTTACTGTAAACATAGTAAATGAATGAACCAAACTTCGGTCAATAATAAAAAGACATTATGTGGAAAAACTAACATCCTTGACGATAAACTTCAAAGGGGAAGATGCTAAAGCGATCAATGACTAGCCTTGATGGTTACAACCCTAATTAATGGAGAGAGTGGAACATGAGTAATTAGAGATGGGGGAATCGACATTAACACTCAAAAGGTCGACAATTGTGATAATCTTTTAAAATTTACAGTCTTTTGAAAAGTCATCAACATAAAATTACGACCCAGCAAGGAAGCAATCACGGAAGTTGAAGGGCTTACTTTCGCCCAAAGTTTATTCGTTAAGTTTCGCTAAAATAATCAGCGAGTTTAATATGCGGCACTTGCAGCCCACGGTGGTTCCGCGCCCTTAGTGAAGCGGTAAAAATTATAAAATGTTGTCATTTCAAACAAAATGTTTTTATTTCTATTTAATAAAATAGGGAATAATAATAAAATGCATTTTTGAGTATATTAGTGTACATTATATTAAGCAAAAATAAAATATATTACTAAAAATGTCAATAAAATAAAAATACAACTTTGAAATAGGACTTAAAATAATTTCTATGTAGAAAATACAAATACTTTAACTTAATAATAATAAAATAATTATTAAACTACTTAATTTAATAATAAAGCCTTAATTATAACATAACTATAACAACCGAACGGCCGAGAAGTAGGTAAAACAAATTGATATTATTAAAGCTAATATTAATTCAATCAGTTAATAATGTAAGGGCCATTTTTGATAAACAAGTCTTTTTTTTACGTGGAAGATTCTACTACATATTTGTAATGTATGATCCTTACATGTAAGGATCAGAATTATGCAGTTCAAAAACTTTGCAGCTCAACTTCTGCTGACGACTCAGAGACTGAAACTTTTTCAGGATAACAGCGCTTTTTGGCCTTCTAGACTTTTTGGTATGACGGAAATACAGAGCTACTTCTAGAGTTAACAAGAGTACAAGGGTAGTTACAAGGGTAACAAGAGTTAACAAAATCCCTAATCAAAATATATTGATGATTGGTAAGCTTAGCTTCAGCTATCAGAGAGAGAGAGCACATCATCGTAATCTTTATCGTTCATGCTAGAAGTAGAACGATCTGATGTTTCTAATAAACTTTTTACAGCAGATTAGACAACTCAGTCAATCTTCTACGTTGAGAACGAGAACTACATTGCCGAAGCACTTGTTGACGCATGATAAGAAGCCGAACACCTAGGCAAAGTTACAAATTCGCTAGTAGAAAACCACTCAGGACGTTTGCTAACCACTTTCTCATGAATACGATAGGTTTCTTACCAATACTTTTCAATTTGGTGGAATATGTAAACAACAGGTAATTTAAGTTCAGAAATAACTACATTTTCCGAGTCTGGTAGCGCCTCCAACAAAGTTTCTAGCACTTTCTTGCATCTGTATCCAGTGTGTTTGCACCACAATTCCAACACATACTCCCTCGTAAAAGAGCATACGTACGAGTTACCTGAAAAGGAAAGAAAAATCTATGATAAATAAATCCACAGTTACGTAGTCAATCGCGTAGCGATATTGCACCTATGTCGTAGCGGGCTAATGTACAAAAAAGTAGCGGGAAGTAGCAGCTCTATTTTATCATATGAAATACTAATTAAATGAGCTTTCAAATAAGTAAATCTCAACCCTACTTTTTCCCTCCGTAACAATTAAAACTCTTAACAAAGTTACATTTTCAAATATTTTCGCTATCAAAAATTTGACTGACGTAGCACCCTAATAAATACCACAACTATTAAAATTACATCATAACAAAAATAAAAAATAATATTACGTACCTGCAGTAACTTGAATATCCATTGTAAATTCACTTCCACAAACACCTTAATTCTCAGAAAATATTCAGAACAATGGGGTCAAAATGACTCACTGATAGCGCGTCGTGCGTGACGATACATGTGTTCACTTTGACCGAAGGACAAAGTATGAAAACAATTAATAATCTAGGAACTATTTATACCTTAATATAGCATGGTCAATACTTAATGATTTGCCGATAACCAATCACAGAATAGTAAGTATAAGTTCTAATGACTTTTTGTTGGTGGCGGAACCACCGTGCAGCCCCAGCGGTTACCAAGTTTCATGGTGCGGCGGGCCGCGTACCAGATGTAAACAATCTCGGGCCGCGCCGTAAAGTCCCGTTTGAACTCCGCCGCCCTCGCGTCGCCTCTAAAATATGGATTTTATGTCTCTCTGGCTGCTGAAATACCACATTCACGCCTAGCGACCCTCATAACCACCCACCCAACTGACACAGTCAAGGACTTAATCAGTTCCGACGTTGTTTCCTCAAGATTTCATTAAGAAACTAAACCTCGATTAATGGATAAAGCTAAGAAGAAAGGAACACAAAGTTGAGTCATTAATCAAAATGACATTTCGAAAGCAGCCAGCATATCATCTCAATTTAGACCAATAAAAAGCGGAGCAATACAACAAAGAACAATCAGACAGACATACAAATAATGTGGTGTTTGTTATGGGACACCGTCGCCGCCCGTCCCGAGTCATGAGCCATACTCTGATTCCATTTATTTAACACGCGGCCGTCTCTTCCACATTAATTTACGAGTGACAACAGGCTCGCATCTCATTCCAGTTATTTAATGCCCATTTTGACACTTATGCGTCGTATACTTCATGCGTTTATTGTCCTAGCGGCACCAATTTGGCCGCGATGGCTTTTGATTTCAGTCATCAAGATTTAAGCATTCCGCATTTTAATATCCCCAGTCTTTGTCAGACGAAAATAACCCTTTTATTTAAACCAGGTATTTCCGAATGTTACTCTAAACATGAGAGACTGCGCTCATCGCGTTTTATTTAAAGCTCCGTGTGCAGAGGGTCGGGGAACTGAATTTAATTGAATACTGGCATTAACAAATGGAGCGGGCCATTTCCGAGTTCCACATTTAACTTATTATTGTTCCATGATGTTGAGCGTTCTTGCCACTGGCTGGAGCCATGAGTCGTGACAGCGCGGGCCATCCATCACGCTCTTAATTTAAAATACCCGCGATTTGGGTAACGCTCTCTCGAAACACTCGCTAATCTCCAATGGGTTGTGTTTACAGATACATCGCTACGTAAACATTTTTAGATCGCAATAAAAAGTCAAACGCTTGATTGTCTAAGTCAAAACAAAAGACTGCTGCAACGTGCTCTTGTTTAGAATTACACGAAATTAGATTACTTCGAGATTAAAGTATCGCTAAGTAGCCCGTGTTTACAAGATGTGAACAAAGTAGACGGAGTGCTCGTAAACAGTTTAATCTGGTAATAAAAACTTCGATACACCTGATCGTATCGATTAAGATGACCCCGGATTGAAAACGCTATAAACCCCGAAATAGATGTCGGCAGTGGCGTCTTCAGTAGCAATCGATTAAACAAATAAAAAAGCGTTTCGCTAGTTTAAAGGCGAAAGGCAACGTGACAGTGGAGGGTCGTAAAAACGTATAGTACAGAGGAGCCGGCTATTGCAGTAGTAAACCGGCTCGTTTTGTATACACGCCCCTTGTTATAGTCGGCGAGCGCGGTAAACAGACGCCGTATGTCGCCGCCTTTACTACCAGCCTTTGTGACTTGTGGGACATGCGGAGACGGCTCTGACCTCGCTCTTACGATACCTACACTTACATCTACATTGTCACAATAATCCATCCATAAAGAACTACAAACAAGTTCCTGAACTTCCTGTTTTTGAACACTGCATTTTGCACGTGCACTTTTGTTACCATCACCTTGTTGAACCCTACTCTTTTATCGTAAAAAACTTTATTCAGTTCAAGAATTCTTTAATAAACGTGTTCTCTTTTTGTTCTAGACTACGGCTACGGGCATCCCGGAGCGTTCAGTCCATTCCTACTGAACCCCGGTTGGCTGGATGCGGCATACCTCAACTACGCATGGGCTGACTACTTCAGGCCACCGCAAACCGCGACGCTTGTGAAAGGTAGTGTATCCCACTAACTAGAGCGGTTTTATTACTCTGTGGCATCTGTCCTGAAACTTTGTAGGTAACTCGATGATTAAGCTTAAAGAATGCATCATGCTCGCAAAAGATTGGTGCTGAAACAGAGCGGTGTGCTACGAAAACTTTGTAGTCTTCTTGAAAATGGGATGGATAGCAAAGAATTTGATATCTTTGCATTTAGGATCACGATGACGAGATTTTTCGGGTTCTTTGAGTTTCCAGTAACAAAGAAGACCAAAAATAACGCCTAAAACCCAAATGCACTCCCAAATTTCCTATTGAACTCCGGTAATTTCGGCATTTGTTAATTTGAAAATTCCCGATGCAACAAACAACACTCGAAAACATGTTGCTCGGAGCACCCCTCAAGGCCGAACAGCGCAAAGCGGCTCAAATAAAAGAAGCAGCTCTTGAGCGCTGCAAAACAACACCAGCAGAACCGAAGCAAAACCACCCGGTGAAGTCCGCGCGGAGGGGGGGATGGGGTGTCGGAAAACGGGTAAAAAAGCAACGCCTTCGCGTTCGAGAGAGTGTGGAGTCAATTTTATTCCAATGTAGGCGACCGCGCCACGGGCCACTTTTTGTTTCCGTCGTCGAAACGCGAGGCGATCCACTCAAACACCTCTACCAACTTTTAAAGCCATCCTACATTATCGTTTTTACAGCGAATTGATATTTTTTTGATCGACCTCGATGTTCAACAATCGCTGTGAGATTGATTGAATTAATTTCGACCTTTGTTAAATTACTTTAATCGCAACGATTTTAAATTTGGGCTGTCACAAAATTATTCATTAATACCTGGCTTTTTAACTACCTCACTTACCTAAGAATAAATATGTAACCAAGTACCAATTATTTATAACCTTAAAAATTCTGGGAAAACTGAAACCCAACACTAAAATGTTGACGCAATAATTAGGAAATCCAATAAGTACTAATTAAAAATAGCGTCGGAAGCAGAACAGAATCAAATTCAACGGTCGGGAATCACCTCAATCAGGCGCGACGCCGATATTGGCCCCCACCTCACCAAATTACCCCCTAGTTACGACCCCTCCCACCCTCGCTGCCTTTTAAAGTGGTCTGCGCACCACTGCCACTGCTGCAAACAGAAAAAGTGCAAAAGAGAAACGAGCGTTGCACCACCTCCGAGCTCTTTGTGGCCCAATCTGCGCCTCCATCGTTTCCTTTTTATGCGCCAGCTTCTCTTACACGCTATCGAGAATCAAAGCTTGCACAGAGTACAAGAACTTTTGCACACGGCTGCTGCTAATGAAAATTTCACGTTTGGAGCGAGCTTTGTCCGGCGGCGCGGAGATAGCGCCTCCTTATCGAGATGGAGCCGGCTTTGTGGCGCAGCGACACGTGTGCTACGCCGCGCGTGCCCCGCATCCCTAATGCACCGACACACGCTCCTCCGAAAGAGACATATCCCGACGAATTACCCCGGAATGCCGTGTCTGCATCGTAAAGAACTACGTCGCGTTCAGATAAATAAATATTGCACCCTCACCCTCCCAATATCGCACTAAAAAACATCCCTTTCGGTGAAGCCGCCTTTAAACGCCTACAGATTGTACATTATCCTTAGTACGATTATGCACCCTCGTTGTTCGGGGAATCGGCAGAGTGCCCTAGGCTATCCCCGGGGTCTCGTCTCTCATATTACGTCATGTTGCAAATCTAACGACCAGTAGCTGCACCAAAGAGCATAATGTTGTCGTCAGAATTATTAATGAAAACTTTTTCTTTGTCAACAGGTGGAGCTGGGCCTTTAACTACACCTCCAATGGGGTTGCCTGGAGCGGATTTATTACCTTTCCCACCGACGGTGACCAATCTTCCGCCTGGTGGTTTACTTGCACCTCCTGGTGCGTTCATGCCACCAAATGGTCTTCTGCCATTTGCACCACATCCTGCAGAACTAGCGCTGAAATCATTACCACCGGAGATTACGATGAAGAACGGTCTTAGTCCTTACGATGCTTTAAGACACTTGCAAAGTAATATATCTTCAATGGACACGTCAAGTGCCCGCTTATCTCCTACAAGCAGTAGACAGAGCGGTAGCCCGAGGAGTATGATCAATGCCAGTCCAGATAGATCGAAGGCTGACTCCAAATCAGAAGTTAATTCCACTCACGATGCAACAATTTCTGATGAATCCGATGAGGAACCTATTGAAGTAGTCAAATCTGCGTTCCATCCGACACGGCCAGCGAATGTGGAGCTTCAAGAGATGAAGCGAGTTCAAGCTGCTGACTCTACAGTTGCTGACCGACCAAAGTTCAGGAACGAATTGAAGGCACCTTCACAACGAACCACGAGAGTTCTCTCCACTAGTCCCACATCTACAAAAATAACAAACGGTACGATAGCAACGCACAAATCTGTATGGAGGCCGTATTAATGTAACTAATTTTAAATATCGAATAACTTAGGCTTCGTTCTGATTGGCGGAGCTGTTGAAATGTGATAAACCAATGAGCTTGTAAATAGTATAGGTAGATGTATAGGTATTATGAGAATTGCATTGATATATGGAAGATATTTATTGTTAGATTTATATTTAGTTTTAACTATATCATTAAGTACGTAGTCTAGTGTTGCAATATTGAGTAATAGATTGAATTGTTGTTTTAATGCAGATGTGTTCAAGCAGCTAATTGTACATTAGGATTAATTTTACTCATATATGTCTCTTTCTGATTGCATGTCTTAGCAAGTTCGAGATGAGTGTATTCTACCTAATTGTACAAAATATCTCCAAAATGACTGATTATAGATATTGTAAACAGTTGACAAAGACTCCCTTTGTAAATAATGTAAAACTTATATTTTATTGTTCAATAATGTTGTACATTTTCGTGAAGCCAAATGTCTCCGTACAATATGTACTGTACATATGTATTTAATTATAGATATATTGACATAAAGACGAAGTTGAGAATTAAACAATTATTTAATTTTATACTACACCTTTTATCTAGACATCAATAAATGTAGTGTTGTCAAACTAAAATCACGTTATTGATAAAAAATACTGACAGCAGCGATGGAATAAAGTAATGCCAAATTAAAAAGAAGTGCACTCAAATATAAAAGGTCATTTACATTTTGACATGAATCACTACATAAAAAACATGACATGAACATAGTGCCTGTGTCTACTAGAATCATGGACTTATACAAAAATATGACGCAAAATAAATATCAATTCAGCATTTAAATCAAACGCTCTACCTAGTTATACTACCAACTACAATATGGTAATCGTCGGTAAAACCATAAATTTACTGAACAAAATCGTACCAGTTTTTCTTCTGTATAGGTCAGTTAGAGTTAGGAATGGTAGGACTCAATTCACTGAAGCTAGCAACTTTACTAGGAATCCGGAAACTAATTATGAACTTCAACGAAAATCTACGTACACACAGATCCAGTCCTTATGGCTTTTACAAGTGCCAAAAATAGGACTAAATAGCGCTGTCTTTGTAGCTATGCAGTTTTGGAGTGTCAGGCCGACGCTATCAATTGTGTTTGCACCCGGGTTGATCCGGTTAGCTGATTGCGACCCCCCGCACCCCGCGGTGACCCCCTCTTCAAACACCGGCGACCTCCCGGATGAGGTGGCGAAATACGGTGTCGACAAAGTGGTACAAAGTGTTCGAAAATCAAGACGTTAGGCAACTATTCAGTGGAGAATGAACGGGAGTTGAAATAAAACTGACGGCTTAGTTGGTGACTTTAATGCTGGATAAGGGGTGATAAAATACGTAAAAAATATGAGATGCTACTTTTTCTTAAAGATTATAAAAGCTTTAAAAGGGCTTTGAGGGTAAACATGTTAAAACAGTAATACTTACTTATTCTTACTGCAATGCCCCCTGAAACACCTTCAATTTTTAGTAATTAAGTATAAGTAGGTATATTCTTTTCTTATGGAAAGAGGTTTCTACTAAGACGTTGACGACCTACCCCATCAGTCGTGACTGTAGTGGGAGAAAACAAACGAGATTTCACAATGAAAGTCAAGAGAAAATTATTACTTGAAATTAGGTACTTTCGAAGCCGTGCATGTTTGCACTCTTGTAAATTCGATATAGAGATAAATTATAAGCAACCAGAACCTACCTATTTCATAAACACTTCCATTTATGATTGAAAACATTTTCCATTTCGCAGCAAAGGCATCGCCTATCTTTGTTTTATGCGTGTACAACACGCAAAAAGACCTCAATAAAGTCCAACCAAATGCATGAGCTAAATTAAAAATGCGAGCTCTCAAAACACAAAGGCGTGAACCTAATCCAGGACGGTACTTCGCAGTATCACGTAGATGCTTTCAGTGAATAGCCTTCCTCATTACGTCTAGCTTTGATTCGCATCTCACACGGCAAGCTTATGATTTGCTTTTTGGAGAACGTATAGGGGGGTCACGCTCAAAGGCAATTTCTGACCTCCCTAGTGAAGTGAAGTAGACATGTTAAGAGAACGAATTGATTGTTTTATGAGGGGAGACTTTCCTGATCCCCTGAAATGTGATACTGAGTACATACCTGTATTTCACATTATGTGCTACGTATGGCTACCCTATTTGGCCGTATTAAAAAGCTGTGGCCAGACAGGGCCACGTCAGTGGCTGTATTTTGAATTTGAAATTTCGTTCCGGCGAATGTTTCATTGCATGAGTGATTACGGTAGTTGGTGTGGACGGGCCCGATATAAAACACGGCTCAACGTGTTGCCCATTGAATAATGCACTTCGTATGAATAATTTATATTCATATAAATATACAAATAGGCGGCAGCGTTATAGAGAATCTACTTTTTTATTTACCTAGTAGTAGAGCCGATGCTTATATTGTAGTGTTATATCAAATGCAAATCATACACAGACTTTGAAAGTAATTGTTTTGTTCAGACAAGTAGAACGACATTTAGGAAAAACGCAACTTTTTAATTTGTCTTGTCTTGTATCCATACAAATAGGATTCATACTCTGATAACAAATAAGTATATTGCTGTTTTTTTATAAGAATGATGACATTCGTTTTGTAACATTTATTGGATACAAGAATAATCAAAAGTATTTGATAAAATCTAAAAGTATATTATGGACCCGATTTCAGTATCTATCTCACAGTAGAAATAAACTCGAAGCCTAGAGCAGTAGACCCAGTAAAGCCCAACATTTCCCTGCTCAGTCCCAGCTTAGAGTCCGTTTGACCTCAGGGCGAACTGTGACATCACATATCGATAAGATCGGCAGTTTTATCCCCATTGTTCTACCGGTAGTATCGCACCTATAGAGACGAGGAAGCACTGCCTTGCCTCGGGCAACGTTCCTTTCCACACGTCGAAAAAACATCTAAATGGACCGGTGCTCCAATTCACGTAAGTAATCGGACATTGTGCTCCATTAGATGTTAAATAAAATAAAAAATTATTTATTTTCAGACAACTCAAGTCCATAGATAATAGATGTTAGTAACAATTTTTTAGTAACAATTTTAACTTAATTTATGTTAGTCTGACAGTTGAGAAAATTATGTTATGTAATCAAATCAAATAACGAAATCAAAATGTTTGAATAATATAAATAAAAAAAAAAAAAATGAAATAATTCAATTAACTAATTTAATTCAATTAATAATTTAATTTAATTAATAATTTAATCCAATTAATAATTTAATTTAATCCATAATTTGATTTCATAATTTATTTTAAAATAATAACAACATTACAAAGCTAAGTTATATAATTTTTTGACATGCAAGTCAATGAACCGTTCGAGAAATACCGAGTCCATTCTATCACCTATCATCTTTAGGATTCCATTCTCGCTACCACGCAGCCGCAGCACAACAGATGCAGACTTCTTTAAATAAATTTATAAATATTTTAAATATTTTAAATAAATTTTGAAAAAATCGCATTTAAATTTTATGTAGAATTGTGCCCATTCTTTTTTTGTGGACTAGAACATAACAATTTTAATGGATGGGTATTTAAAAGAAAAAATATCACGAATTTCATTGCTGGAACAGAAATTTTACATCATACAATTCAATTCAATTCAATTTTTTATTTAGTTAATTTGTACAATATACATTATCTTAACAGGAATACTCCCAAGTCGATAATGCTAATTACAAAGTAAAAACATACACCATAAAACAATAGACATTATTAACATTGATTCAATGTTAATTTAAATGTAATATCAATTTATCATCTATGTATAAGTCTATATTATGTAATTTATAACTCTGTTTTAAAACTTAAGTTTCTAAGTGTAACTTCTGTGAACATGATTAAAGAAATAATAAAATTAACATTTTGTGTGCAAAAATAATAATAATTGTCACACTTTAATCCTGTTTGGTTGTGGTAGTCAGAGAGTATCAGCCCAGTAAAAGGCGATTTCGTGACGTCTGACATAATTGAGGGCAATTTCAGATGGATTAATGTACATCTATGGTGACAGCGATCCATGACCTCTGTTGCAATGCACTGAAGCCCTTGGCTTTTTGATTTCAACATTTCAAAAATATATATTTAAAAAATATTATGTAGGTACCAAACCTGAATATAAAACCCAGCTGATACATAAAAACCACTTTTCCACCCCACTCGGAAGCAGGGTGACAGGGCTTCACTGGACAATGGCGTAGAAGCAAATCTGGCTGATAACATTTTAATGCCTGTATAAAAAAGCTATAACTTTGATTTACGCGGCGGGGTCACACCAAACGGGGTAATATCGAGCAATAACACCAGATAATGTTAGCCTACAGGAGTCATAGGGGGGGATGTTATATTTGCGAATGGATATGTGCAGTCTGCGGCGTCCCCATATTTTTACACAGTTATAAGTTAGCCTTCATAATTTAACCTGCTTAAAAATTATAGGTACGTTGAATTTCAACGATGATTCTATGAAATATGATGAAAATTGACAAGTAAAGAAACTAGCTTTATTTGAAAAATATAATTTTTCAGATACTTTCTACATTTAAAATTAATACCGGGTGTAGGGAACAGCGAACCGAAAACTGATAGGGATTGCTCAGTCAACGAAATTGAACAACTTTTACCAGGAAATTCTTTCAGAAAATGCAAAAAAAATGGCTTTTCCATACAATTTGTGCCAACTAGGTGGTCATTTTATTTGGAATAATCAAATTTTCTTTTCATTTCCTGAAAAAACGGGCGTAAGTTGTTCAGTTTTGTTGACTGAGCAACCCCTATCAGTTTTCGGTACGCTATCCCTTACACCCGGTATATTGATTTATCAAACCCGCATGTATAACTCATTAGAGTTCTTAGCTGTTTCAGACACTTCAAATTCCAATGTCATAAACACAAAAATGAAAATTTTTCCCTAACTCCATTCACAAACACGAGAAAATAAACATAAAACGAGTGCTGCAAAATAATAAATTCCTTATCCGGCTGCAGGAACACAAGATGAGTAGAAGAAGCCACTTAAAAAGATTGGCACTCAGCGAGCCGGCATAATCTATGTAAATTACTTCAAATTAGGAGTCGTACCTCTTCGTAATTTCAGAGGCAAACCCTCCTTTATTATTAATATTTATTCGTGTTCTTGACGAATCGGGAAAAATTCCAAATTCCGGCGTCTACGGAACACTTCGACCGGCTAATGAGGCGAATAAATAAAGAGGAATTTGGGAATGCTCTTGAGTTGAACTGCTTTGAATTTGTGTAACCAAATTAGCAGTGCACGTCGTTTTTGCATATTTACGGTGATATTTTTTATTAGTGACCAATACTTTAGTTTAGGATATTTAAGTTATTTATGTGGTACAAAAAACAATGTCCAAGAAATACGATAAAAATAATTTGACTTCTTTATCATCATCATCATTTCAAACCTTTGTCTACCCACTGCAGGACATAGGCCTCCTCTTTTTAGTGCCACGACTGCCTATCTTGGGCAAGCCTTGTCCAGGTCTTACCGGTCTTGACTTCTCATTGTAATTTAATTACCTGAACGTCAATTCAAACTTCCATGCTGGACTGGGAGTGATAGAAAAACATAGAATGTTCAAGCTGCATCTCCTCCCGTGCATGCTGTAAAAATCAGCGAAGAGAATCGAGGGTTTCAGTGTATTGCAATTTAGGGTATCTTTCTAAGTTTAACTATAAAGACCTCTGAGCTTCTGTGATTCTTTAAATATCGCCTCAATATACAAGGCTGAAAACCACACGTTTACCACAAAGGCATCTAAATTGACCTAATTGAGGTGAACTATTAAAAACCATTGACCAATAAAACAGCTGCAAATTGTTACGATACCGGCAAAAGAATATTACACCCTATTTGTACTAGGTAGTAACCACCCAACGATTTAAAGAAAGTTGGTTTTACTAAAGATGGCCACAGCGGTAAGATGAAAGGCAGTGCAATAAAAATCGTAAAATGACCCTAGAGCATTGTTTCTCATAAATACACAAGGTTATAAAAATATTCTTGTCGGTAAGAAAGCTACCGTCTCGCCTCTCTTTTGGTTTTTGTCAGTAGTTACCTGAGAGTGATACAGAAATTGTTGATATTTCTATTTTTGTTTGACTTTCTTTCTACCACTCGAGGAAGTTATGTCCGAATCGAAATCTATAATATTTATTATAGTACCTAAAATATTTTTATGGGGCTTGTATGTCCCTATTTATATTTATTTTTTTGTTACTTTAGAGCTTTCACTATAAGCTTTTCTAAAAATTTACAAATTAAAAGTTTAAATGTTCCAGAAAGGTACTAAACTAAGGCTAGAGGTTGGAGTTACAGCTTTAATAGGTTAACACCTACGAATGTGGTGCTTCCCCACAAACTATGAGACATCTACCTATTGTCCATTATCTTATAAAACTATTCTTCATCAAAACCAAACCTCATATAACCATTCCAAACTCCATCTTTGTTCATAGCTGGGCATCAATCACTGGCAGCCCTTGCATACACAAATTGCACACGGCTAAATGGGTTCCGCCGGTCCATCGCTGGCGAGACCGTCGGCCAGGCAAGTCATTAAGTCACGGAAGCCGGTACAGCGACCAATTTCCTCCAGCACCAATTAACGCCGCTGGTCGCCGAGGCCGTCCGGCAACCGAAGGGTTAAGAGCCTTCAAACGTAGAGCTAGCGCCACTTTGTAAAAAAAATGTCTCTGACAATATGGAATTTTTAGGTTCTTACACTTCCCTAGAAATGGTCCCAATATTTTTGTAGAAATATGTATATTTTCTAAAGCAATATGCCTATCTGTACCCTCCGCAGTAACGAATAGAAATTTCCGCTAAAAACCTTATTTTTTAGCAATAACTTCAATAGCAACGGCAGAATCTTCAAACAACCATTATTGGAATTATTGCTATGGAAACAAACTTAACAAAAAATGCGTATTTTGCGAGATACCTATGAATTCTTTTGCGAAGTGGCGCTACTGTCAAGGTGTAAAGGCTCTTAACAAGATGTTTGTTATGATTTACGCGCGCAAAGTTGGGGGCGGAAGGGTTAAGGGTAAGAAATTGAGTTGGTTTTGGTAACATGTGGCTTAATGTCTTTCTCCTTAGGGTTAAGTCTATATTTTACTGTAAGTATAAATCAATAAAATAAAGCAATATTAAAATGTAGCTAACCAACATATCGAGCTTTCAAATATAAAAATTAAACGTCTCAAACAATTTAAAATAGGACCGTTAGAAACAGTAATGAGTCCATACAGATTTGCAATAAAACAGAATTCGGTCTGCAGTTGTAAAATTTCTCATTTTTTGCACATTGAAAGTAACGGTCAACTTTTTAAGGCGAAATGTTTGTTACAGTTTATAAAAATGTCTTTATTTGTTTAGGGCCGTTGTTGCTCTACAATCGTTAAAAAGTAGAGCCCAAAAGTACCATTTTTTTTGTTGGACCTTTCGTTGCACTTTACCGTTAAATATGTAAATATTGTGCAAGAAGTTGTAGAAAGCAATTATAATGAACGGTACATTGACAAAGGAATGCCCAAAGTTTGAGATTATGCGTAATAGATATTCAAATTTTTTTTGAAGAAAAAACTTAGAGGAGTCAATGATCTGAACATTTGGTACCGTTTTTGCTCTCTGTTGTAGTATCTGTAGATCATTTTATCTACAAGATATTATATGACGAATTTCAGAATTTATATTGGATGATATTTCCTGTTACTCTACCTTATCATGTTTTTAGTTCTAGTCATAAAATCTATCTATCTATCTATTTAGCCTGTTTTGGGCCAGTGCTGAGCATAGGCCTCTTCTTTTATGCACCATTCTTGACGATCCTGCGGTAGAAAATTTATATTTTGGTTTTTGTTTCCATAATTTTACTTTTAATGGATAATATCATTGCACAATAGGCAGTTGGCAGTAATATAGATCTTATTAGCAATGGTGAAAGACAATCCACACCTATCCCTAAGTCAATACCGTCGTCTTGGCGTAATGTCATCAAGTCGGCACGCAAACAGCGGTAAGCCGAACTAATCGCTACGTCAAACATAAACCAGTACCAGCCAATATCCGTGAAGACTGACTGTACTAACATCACGCCTGTGTGTACGGATAGGCAGAGCATCAACGGCTTAAACTTTCTCGCTTCCAGTGGGAAAAACTTAATAAGATGTGTATATTAAGCTCTTCAGCAGACGGATAACTTTTAGTAAAAAAATCAGGTTCCACTTTTAGTAATGAAGTGGCATCGGAAGAAAAAAAATGGCTCATAATTGCATTTTGAATAAGTAAATTGTGTTTTCAATTTACTTATTCATCACTCGGTGAGTGACTTGGCTACCAAAAATTGATATCCTACTTGTAGTTGAAGCGAGTGGTTCGGGCTCTCTTGCGAGTATAAATAATTTTCCAACTATGTAATTTTTTTTTGGCTATCACAAATATTGACTATCAGTCAAATCAGAAGTGGCATGTAGTTTGGGTAACCACAGTAGTTTGTGCGGCAAACTGATGTTATTACGGCAAGAGTCCTACCGAGACAATATATTGACTTAGGCGTAGGTGTAGATAGTCCTCAACGCTAATTAAGTTGATAATTTGATAGGTACTGGTACATACTTGGAACTGAGTGTCCGTTAGTGTTGTATATCATGATGGGTTCCAAAAAAACATCAATATCTGACCGCCAAATGCTAAATGCTACGTAGCTTCGCCGTTTTGTGTACCAGTAGGTATGAGATTTTTGAAGTTCCCAGGAAAGCTTAAAAATAATAGGTATCTTCACACTTGTGTAGTTGTTTTTTGCTATGTAGGTAATATTTTACATAATTTGCCATCACCCCAAGACCCAAGATTGTTTTTAAAACATTTACAAGCCCGCAATAAAGCAGAACATCATCGAAATCAGCTTAATCAAACAACCGGGGGAGTTCTTTCGTCGGTGCTCCTTCTTAACCGTCTTGTGAGAGAAAGAGCGTTTTTCCACTAGGCGGCACGTTCACGTCCACGGCAACGGCACAGTATCGTCGACGGTATCATGGAAAAGAAAAAGTATGAAAAATGAAAATCAATGAAACTACCTATATGGCATGCTTTTCCACCCGACGGCACGGCAACGGTACGGAATTGATTACCACCGGTATCGTCGCCGACCTGTCACACAACTGCATGTGTTTTTATTCGTACGAAACGAAGCATGCGCGTGCATGTGTGTGTGCGCTCAGATTGGAACTAGGTGGACGTTATAGTCGATGATCCTAGTGGAAAACCAGAGCTACAGTTTCATGACGGTGTCGTTATCATGCCGTTGCCGTGAAGTTGTCGTGCCGTCTAGTGAAAAAACAGCCATCGCCCTCTTTCTCAACCGTGTTGTGAGACAAAGTCCTCCTTAATCCTCCGTCTTATTCAGTCGTAGACGGATCCGCCTATTTGTGGATCGGATTTGTACAGATTAAGAGATGTAGGTACCGCCGCTGCGTTTAGCTTGTTTTGTTGTAAGCTGGTTAAGATTCTGATGTGACAATTGTGATTTGTGTTACATTACCTATCTAATTAATAAAACTATTTTTCTACCTATGCGGCAATTTGTGTCTTGGGAGAAACCATAGAAACCATTTTGGTCAAAAGCCTAGTCTAATGTGGTCCCGAATTATACAGATTAGATTCTATATCTAGGCTTTTTAATATCACTTTTCGATCCCGTTAAATCACAAATCCTAATGTAAAGCTGTGATCTTTATTCCAACTCTATGATTAATTTGTGATTTTTTATTAAAAATACTGTACAAAATTATCGAGTATTTGTGCCGGCTCAGTCCCGGCTGTCGATGCCATTTTCCGTTTCAAGGATTGCTTGTTATCGACCGGTGTGACTCGCTGCAGCTTTTTATGGGTATTATTTCATACAAAGATATTTTTAGCCAGGCAAAAAGGGGTAGGTAGAGCTTTAACAGCCTTGGATGCCATTTTCTGTTCCAAGGATTGTTATCGATTGATTTTACTTATAATGTGCTTTTCAAAATGTTTATACCCACCCATTGTAATGTTTGTACCAACAGCCAAGGGGAAGACTGCCGCGTATGAAAATTTTTGAGAGTAAGTAGAATAATTTTAGATCGCTGTAACGACAGGTTGTTAAGTCAGCCTCATCGCCTAAAATACACCTTTACTCTTTATGCAGCCTGAAAAATTTCTATGTTTTTTGATGAAAGTACCTAATGACATTAACCATTTCGTATATTAGGTGTTACTCATATCCAGGTCGTTAATTCTTCTTTCCGCGGCGGTCCACACTCCGCACCGCCACCGCCGCTGGCCGGGTCCTAATGAATTTCAATTTGTTGCTCGCGAACGCAAAAAAAAAATACAAGCGAGCAACCGTCCCAACCCAGTTAGGTCAGGATTAGAGTGAATAAAATTTGCGTGGGCAACATTTTTTCGGGCGTCAAATTTTGGCGATGTTATTCCTACCGGACTTTTTATATTCGGAAGTGTTTTGATTTTATATATTTTTTTTCTTTTTTTTTACCTGTCGGGTGTGTAATTCGATAATGGTGTTCGTGTATTGATTGCAGCTTAACAACGTTCTAAAAAAAAAGGTGTTTTCCGATTTTGTCAAATGTAGGTACGTTTTTTTTTTCATGTAGGTAGAGCATTTTAACATAGACAATACAGTTATTATTATTTTATCCTATGACACACAGTTAAATCTCAAAAATATTTCCATAATATCGATAAAAGATAAAATATATTACCTACTCTCACTTAGCTGGCTCCTCAATAAAAACTTATCAATGTTTTATTTATCTTTTTAAGTAGGTAAAGTAGGTAAGCCTATAACATTTTATTATATTTTCTCTATTATCAGTTCTATAGTGCAATGAGAAGGTGAGTGGTTAGCCTATTCTCATCAGTATTCAAACCCCACCTGGTGGCAAATTGAGTAATGTGGCAGGCGGGGAAAAGTTATCATAATGTACATCTTGTATTGAGACTGTTGAGTATTGAGTGGTTGAGGCGAGAACTTGCCGCGCACACCGCAAACTCCGCAAAATACACTGCATACTAAACATGTCTGTCATATTTCTTAGACAATAGAAAATATTTTTTTTATACTAATGGCCAATCTTCTTAATGAAATTAATGTCATTTTGCCAATGTGAAAGTTACACCTATGCGCTTGAATTGAAGATCGAATTAGCAGTGCGTGGACTGTGTCATTTTAAGTGAGACAAATTAATTGGATCAAATTATAAACTCTAAGTTTAAACCTTCAAAATCTTGGAATTGATATTTAGAATTTGGTACTTGCAGTATATGACCGTACCAGGTACTTATTATTTTTTTTAAACATAGTTTTTTTTTTATTACAACGGAGTTAAAATTAATAATCAAAATACTTTGCTACGATTTATTTGCTACGCCGTAGCAGGGTATTTTATTGAAAATTTAGTAGTAATGCTATTTATATACTCCTACGGCAATAAATATATTATGTTATATAACTACATCGTATAATTATTACATGCCTAGTCATGGCTGTATTCCTTACAGGGTAGGCAGGGCGACAACGACCTCATATAGCGTTTGTTGTTATGTCTTATCCTTGCAATTTTTTACCGCACAATCAAATGATTCATCCCAACATTCATCTCAGCATCTCTGTTCCATTTACAGTTCCAATCTTTATCTCATTCGTCACAGCAACTAGGAAGTAAGCACCCTTTCACGGAGAAAGTCCCATTGTGTTACTTTCCTCCTTCAAGGACGAGTAACGCTAGTCTTTGTATAACTGTCCACATTGTTACGGTGTCTTGTGTAATTATATATTCAAAGGGTTGCCCGAAAATGGTGCAGTGGACCGTTAGCCCGCTATTCCTGGTTGGGGTTCTCAAAGTTTGTGAGTGTTGATAAGACGCTCGCTCTATACTTATGTTATGCTATGTATAATGAAAAATGTAGATGAAACTGATGATGTGTTTAAATAACTAGAAACAGATATGATAACGACATGAACCCGTCTGTACTTAATTGACTAATAAGTAAATCAAAAGTAAGGTGTAATAAAAAAATATGTATCCACTTTTATGATTCACTAGTTATTGGACAAACAACACGGACACTGACTGAAATAAGCCAGAAATGAAGAAAAATGTGCATAATGCATAAAATTTTTGCACAAAGCATAAAAGTTGAAAAATAGAACTCCTTTTAATTTTCTATTTCATTAAACTCGTCACAAAACCAATTTTAAAATATCTTTAAAGATTCATACTTGAGGTAGGTTAGTGTTTGTTCATGTTCATGTATTAGGAAGTGTTTGTTTATGTTAGGAAGTGTTTATTTATTTGTTCGTAAAGTGTTTGTTTGTTTATTAGTTTTAATTTTGTAATGGATAATTTTTTAGTTTAAATGTTAAGGTGCTTGAACATAGCCACAGATTAAGGGGGCGTTTATATCTTTGAATTTGCCTGCAAATTCTAACTGAACACAAATTAGACTGGAATCACTGTGAAAGCTTAGCGGACAGTTTAAGAACCGCTGGTCTAGTTTATGGCGATAACGGGTTGCCGCGGGATGTCATCAGTGACGTATCTGGTCCGTTATTGGACAGTTATCCGTTATTCCAACCGAGGCAATAAAGTAAAAGGGTGAATGTTTGGGGAAGAAAGCGCGCCTCTGATTGTCCGTAAAACCCGTTATGTTGCTGTTGTGTGGGTGTCGTGACTTTCGTTTGATTGATACAATCTGAGATGTGCAAGGTTAGTTTGAGATAAAATATTAGTTTTTTGCTAACGAATTCTAATGGGGATTGAAACCTAGGGATACTGTTCAAAAGTAAATCATGTAAATGAAGATGTAGGTGGGTACTTACCGATTTTTAATCTGAAACAACCAATTTTACTTGTAAAACTCTGAGAAATGAGTACTAATATTAGGCGCACAAGTTTTTTTCAATTACATTTCATCATAATGTATGCTTTATAGTAAAGTAATACGTAAGGAAAGCCTCTACCTTCACGAAGTTTCGTGTGTATTGCAACTTAGGTAGGTATCTCTTCCCTTAATTAAATCTAACCTTGAGATAGTACTTAATTTTTTGCGTCTGCAATTCTATTCTGCTACTGTGGTTGTAAATAATATTCCAGCCACCGGTGTTACCCCATTGTCTGATGTCTTTGTGAGATTGGCAACATTGGACGGGCTGTAAAAACATGACCCATTTTGCTACTATTGTCCTTGTACTTGTTAGTAGCTACCGACAAATGTTTGCCTAATATTACTTGGCTTTTGTCTTAAATGCTGTTGGATGTATTTGCTTGTTGGGTATAAGAATAGTTTTGGTGTAAATTATTAGTGAACTAAAGGTATTTTGAGGAAAATAGGCAAAATATCTGAGAAACGTTTTTTTTTTTTTGTAATTGTAACACATGTTTACAATAAGATACAATTTTGAAAATCATCGCGTCAGTTGATAAATGGGCAAGTTTAAAACACTGTATCTTTCGGAGGCATCTTCTCTTTAGGCACTAAGTATTCCAAACTTTCCAAATTATCATATTTATGTTAGCTCGAATGAATTTCATGAATTGGATCCCCAAAGCTTCCTCGTCTTCGTATGAAAAACTATTTAAAATAGGTTCCTATGAACCTATCCCTATAACGATTCCTAGGAACTATTTTCTTTTTCATCTCTATAGAGATTTAATGGTGATGTATGGTGATGACTAATAATAGTGAAACACCTCAATCACAACTGGACAGGTCCCCGTTGTCACTAATAAACGAACCAATTCTATGCACCGACAACAGCCAATAGAAGCCGTGAAATCGCACCACAAAGCCCACAATAGACTTAACAACATTTAACTCCCAAACAATCGCACAAAGCTCAGAAAATCGTAAAAACAATGTGACAATGGCGCGACAATACACCGAATTCTTTAAACGTTCTCGGTATGAGTGACACAATGGCGTATCTATTTATTCCTGTGTCTAATGAACGCTGGTTGCACTGTGGGCCGTTTATGGCACCCACGCGACATCATAATGGAATTAGTTCCACACTATTTTGCCAACAGTATTTTTCTCGCAGTTCTACGAAGGAGCTGAGAAATTGGGACGCTATCGGGACGTAAAAAACGGGAAACGCGTGCCGGGACCGGGACCGGGACCGATTGTGTGGAACTCGGTTAACTTCCAGTAACTGCTGGAGAATAGAAAAAACGCTACAGCGTAATGTGCTCCCGAATAAGATGGCACACTTATTTGTTTTTCGAGGAATGAAAAACAAAAACACAAAATGCAAGTCACGACAGAGCTACAGAAAAATGTAACCTTGAACAGTTTATCATGTAAGACGAGATCAACTGACTCCAACATTCTGTGCAGGATTTTAATTTGAGTTTTTGAATTGTTCCTAATTTTGGTTATCAACACCATCAACACCATCACACCACCAGCATCAAAATTGATATGCTGATATAACAATGGTAATAATGTGTATTTATCTATATGTATGCTTATTATCTTATCGGCAAATAAGTATGTACTTAAGTACTTATATCAGCCCAATCTCTATTTCAAATAGTTTAAAAAACCGACACTGACCAAAACAGTATGAGTACAATAGTCTATTTTTGTCTATAAAACAAGTGTGCATAATTTTTTATTCCCATACGTCGGTTTGGTACGTCAGTATTTATATGCGGGCGTTTGGGGGCCGCGGACATTAAAACTCTGGCGGGATCGTAATTTGTGCTGTACTTGTTAAGGCGACTAGAGAGACGTATGTATTATTATTTTATGTGTGACTTATTTGGACAAAAACAAACTAAATGTTTACACAGCCTGAGAAAGAAGGAATAAACCCCTTGTTGACGTCTTGATCTCAGCCAACTACAGAATACAATACACAATGAACGATCCAGGGCTAAAAGGCACTTTGATTTATAAGATCGTCGGTAGGTTGATAAAGGTAGCAAAAACATATTTTTATGGTACAGTAATACTCTGCCTTCCTATTTAGCTGGTCAGGTATGCGCGTATAGGTCTCATTTAGCACCCTCCACAGATACAGTAACGCCATTAGATGCGAACCCTAATGACCGTGTCGTCAACTATAGTTTCTTCGTCCAAAACTCTAATTTAGGCACTGTCCTCGCCTTAACCCCAGTGCAGCTCTCGTTAACCCCTGAACTGCCGAATGTTTGTCGGGTGACGGCGACGCATGTCGAAAATACTTAGTGGGGCCGCTCCTCATTATAATCCCTGCACCCAGCCTCCCCCGCGCCCTCACAGCCGATTCGACCGATATATTAACACGTCCACATGGTACCCGACTTCTATGGATACGATTTGGATGAGGAAACTGAGTTTTCTGTTTAACCTATATGTACATTTTTCACTTCGAAAATATCACTTCTGTCTGTCTGCTGTAAGAAATTTATTTGTAGAAAAAAGCAGTCTCTGGTGTGTGTTTTTGTTACTATGTGTACAATAAATTGTAAAAAAATCAATGGCCTGATAATAATTCATTTTAGCCACATTAAACAAATTTTGAGAAACTATGCTTTGTTGTAGCGACCACCTAACTTTTCAATACGCTGAAACTTTTACAGTAACCCTAGGAAGAGTAAATAGAAACACCTTAACAATTCGAAGTCTAATTGAAGTTTTACGTGTCGTCTATGGCCTTGGACGACTTGCATTGCAACCATTATGATGTACTTTCGTAACTAGAGGTCATATTTTGCATATAATAATATTTCTACCAACGGAAATATCTTCCAAACTACATCGCATCCAATCAGTCATATCCACGTTGCGTTGCCGAAATCAGTGAGTGTTAAGAGGGCGGCATGCGGCACCGCTCGGTGTCCCATTGTTATAATTTTCAATAAGGGGCGCTACACAGGGGCATCGATCGGCTAGAGGGCGCAAAACGCAAGGGCGCAAGAACGCATCCTGCATCATCGATGTGCATCCAACTATAAATATCCGCTGGCGAATCTTTCCCATCATGTGAATAGAGATGATATACAATGTTTTGATCGGAGATATTGTAGAGTTCCCATAAAGTTACGTAAAAACGTAATTCTGGTAAAAATCTGTTTCCTTTCATTTATAAATTGTCGTTGATAAATTTGTATAAATGATCATATCAGTTTCATTGCCCATACTTGAGTCAAATATATTTTACATTTTAGACATATGACATGAATTTTCTGTCACCTCAAAGTTGTCTTATTTACTAAAGGTAATCCAAAACTCCCTAACCTTATCCCGTATTTCACGGGGTCGGCTACTTAATCCAAAACTTACAGTAAGAAATACCTAATAAAATAATTTTAAAATCTGCTTCAACATTATAAAACAACTTGTTCTCCTCATTTTATAAAAAATAACTATTTCACACGTCATTTAAAATAATAACAAACGAGAAACACGAGCAAAATTAATTACGGCCGTGTACAAAACGTCACAGGCTTCAACTCCAATTTCAATACCCAACTTGGTATAAATCAAGTTAGTATGAAACAGTAGCGAGTATAATGAAGGGGGCGCCGGGGCAGTATTACTGCCGGCTGCGAAGCTAGTTCGGCCAGGGGATGCGGCAAGTTCGGTGAGCCTCCATGGCCAGACGCTCACCGCACTTCGGCGTGTACCCAACCCCAACTTACTATATCCAAAAGGACACATCTACACACAAAATCACACGAAATTGAACTTGAATCTGTGAGGAGAGTGTCGGATTTTGAATGGGTATGGTAACTTGAGTTACGATGTTTTGTGAAGCTAGCTAAGCCAGATCGCTATAACGTGTTCTTTGTCGCTTTAGCCCGCGTCCCTCTCACACAATAGCATACTTATTAGGGATTTAGTCCAGATATTAGTTGGGGAACGTCATTGTTTGGATTTTAATAGAATTCTGCACCCCAGGCGGTTGGGTATACTGCGTTGTTTTATGTCGAGTGCACATGGTAAGGTCTCATGTTGCTGAGGATTTGCCAGTTGAACTTTGGGTTGGGATGATTTGTCATTGATGTCATTGAAATAAAAATATGCGTGAAAATATATATTTGTCTACAGTTGTGTTGTGCAATACCTCGATAGTTACAACGGACTATTTTTATTTACAACGATTTCTGACTTAACGTTGTTTCTTTTTGTTTATCAAATAAAATTGATGTTCTAAGTAGGATGCTAAACATGGGACGAAATCGTATAATAGTAAAACATTATTCTATCACTGTTTTGTTGTAATTGAATGTGTAGACGAATGATTTGCTAAATACCTATTAGGTGGTGTGTTTGACAGAGTTCCTCTAGGGAGAGTAATCTACTACAACTTTGTATATAAAAAAATAGGTATACATATATTGAAATTTCATTTATAGAATAGTCTTTTTAGGTACTTTTACAGTTGCCACTTCAAAGTTTTAGCATTAAAATTAACGAATCTTATGCTATAATTCACTTTGTTCAAAATAGTCATGTTTTATGCAGTTGGGAGGGCTCTCAATGGGCGTCGAAGTGTCCCTTCGTCGGAGGAATCAGTGCTAAAGTGTAGTGTCAACAGAGCTGAGTGTTTCCCGTGTTCGCATCTTTGTGGGGCCCGTGCGGCCTCGTATTGGGAGACCATTGCTCAGTGCTATAACCCTGTAACTAAAATTACTTAAAATAAGATTCCTTAAATGCCTTAGTATCTGCGAAGCGCTCAGAGATACTTTGCCACTGGGAAATATCCCTTTGCTAAGCTAAAGTATAGTGTCAACAGTGCTGAGTACTTGCAGCCTAGTATCGGGAGACCATTGCTCAGTGGAATAACCTTGTAACTGATTCGGATGTCGATTAAGCAAATAACTCTGGCTTGTCGCAGTCTATTGCAGCTGGATATTTTTCTCTCCCAAAGTGCTCTCCTGAATCTGGTTCAAGTGCGAAACCTAGGTACTTAAGATCGGCCAACGATAGAGCGATTGACCATGAATGGCTAAAGGGTAGTTTTGTGCTACAGTCATCCACAATAATCTCTTCTATACCCAGCATTTTTGTTTTGACTCATTTTCTCTCCGATGTAATTCTATACATTCTGTTTTCATCGATTAGCTACAAATTGTCGTTTACCGTGTTCCATCTGTTGTCAATGCGCTGCAACGGTAGGGTTGTAGACAATAGCAGCTAACTACCCTTTCTTGCATCTCGGTGAGGCGCGGGGCTAACCAACCATACAGTGGGGCATGTAGGGACACTCGGGGACAGAACACTGAATGGGAATATTAGATTTTATTTATTGTTGATTCCCCACATTTTCAGCCAGCACACGATTATTCGGACGATAATTATATGAGTGAAGTAAAGTTATTGTTACTTATTTTCTTATTTTTGAATGAAGATAGGTACTAGGCCTACAAAACGTTCAGTGGGGCATGTAGGGACACACGGGAACACAATGCTTGGCAGAAATATTAGATTTTATTATTCTGTAGATAGACTAGAAAAGTCAGCACAGTGTTTTTCAGACGAAACTTATTACAAGTAAAAGGAGAGTTTCTATCTTTTCTTAATATTGGATTAAAATTTTAACCTATAATACAGTATGGCTCACCCAAGAGTATATTATGGCATGTAGAGACACTCAGGCACACAATACTGAACTGTAATAATTACTTATAATTTATTATTTTGTAGATTTTCTAGTAAGCATAGGATATTCTGTTTCGAGGAGTCTAGGACACATTGTTTCTTTTTTGTATGATGATGATAAGAACGAATTAAGCAGCGAATATAACATGTAATGTATGTCATTCGTGAACACAGCTCTGAACAAAAATGTTAGATTTTTTCACATTTTGGTCATACATCTATGGTCCTATTTTATTTTTATATAAGTAGGTAATTTTTTTTCGGCGAGGGAGAAGATGCGTAGAACTAGATAGATATGATAAAATATGAGCAATCGACAGCAGGATCCTAATTACAATAAAGAAATTCAACTCTCTGTTTTCAACAAAGTACAAAGTAAAATCATTCCCATAAAGACAAAAAAGCTACAAAGGGGTAAGTTTATCTTCTAATCTTATCATTGTACACGACTGTACCCAAAACTACTAGTGTATGGGGTCCCGCAGACCCACAATGCAGATTCGAACCGGGGGCCGTAACCGGATCTCCAAATTGAAATGTTTTATTTCGCCCCCCAAGCCCTAAATACGGCCCCCAGCCAGTATTATTCGGATAATGCGACTTTTAAATTGATAACCATCATGCGTACGCGCCTATGACAAATCTTTTTGATATTTTTTATTCTTTTTGTCATTGAATAATATTATTTGGTTTGGAGTTTAACCGTAGAGCCGTTTAAAAGGACGTTTAAAAGTAAAAAAGTTAATTTACATAGCCGTCGGGTGTTGTAAAGGCCGATTTGCATGTTTTCTGAGTTTGTGTTTGTTTATGCCACCGAGATACCCAGAAGTTGTTTCAGTATGATTGATTGAAGGATGACGATGTTGACGCGGCATTTCGCACTTCATAAACTGTTGTCAAGTTTTGTGTTTTCTTTTTTTGCTCAGGTGCCGACTCTATTATTTATATTTTTTAACTCAATAAGTTTTTAGTCGCAAGAGTAGGAGAAATTGATTAGTCCCACGGTAGAAAACAGCTTTTCATGATAACTTAGAAAAATCATTTATGTAATGGGACCGTTTAAAATAACAAAGTATGCACTTACCTATGTTATGAATTACCAGCTACTTCTATTCCAGATGTAGTGCCAATGGTTTCGGTGTATTAATGATTATTTAGGTAGGATAATTTAGGATCACTCAGCAGTAGACAATCTGGAATTCCCCTTGTTAGGCCGTTGATGCTCTGCTTACCCCATGAGATATATAGACGAGAATGTAAGCATTTTTGTATAATAAAACATATCCCTGTTTGTGAGCCCGAAAACAAACAACGGGCATAAATCAAGCTCTCGTTAAGCTTCAAGAGTCGGTGGCCAATTTTTTGGGCATTACGGTCAACGCGGCGGCGCGGGCGGCTCGGCAGCCATTTTTCTCCGTGACGTCACAGCCGCGCTTGCACGCTCCTATTATCGCAATGATATCGCGATCAATTGAACAGTACAGTGGTAGGGGGAGGGGGGCAGCAAATAAATGTATCTGCCGAGCGGCGGGCGGATAAATACGCAAATAATACGAAACTACAAAAATCAAAACCCATCCGCCACTCCGGTGTGTGGATTCGGCATGAATTGTGCTCTACTTGTACTTTTTTATTTTGATGGTCTATTTGTTGGTGTTTAATTACAAGAGATTGATAAATATTGAGGTTTATTAACAGACTTAAGATAAGAAAAATTTGGTGTTTTTGCCATAAAACAATTTAAGGATTTTCGTAGCAGAATTCGTAGCAATCTCGTAGCACTTACCACGGACCTTATATTCTACTCTTGTATAACTTTTTGCTTTTGGAAAAACCTAAAAGTGTAAACTTCATTGTTAGATCAGCATAAGCTTTACATGATTTCGGTTTTCTTCTCGACGACAGACTATAAATGCTCTGTTACGACTCAGAACCTACTCACGTTCTTCTTTTAATTTGGAAATAGTAGAGCAACATTCCCGATCCGATCGCTGATCCGCGAGGCCATTATCAAGCCTATAGCTATTTGCCCCGAAAAACAAACTCTCGCGGGACGCGGCGGGGGGAGGGGGAGAGGCAGCATTGTGCGCCCCCCTCCCCCCCAGCATTTGCATTCGCGCTGCAGCTGTGGACGCATCGGCTTTGATTTTGACTGCAAATGTAGGTTGATGTACGCTTTACAGTATTAATGAATACACACGTTCGGTTTTACCTTTTTTTTGTGTTCGGAGATTTTGTTTTTCTATGAGCGTTGTTTTGCAATAAGTAGAATTTGAACAATAATAATTTTCCATACTTTTTGACCCTTTTCAAGTCAAATAAGGGATCCGAGAGTTTTGGTGTATGGTAATTTTTTTAATGAGCTGTTACAACCTGTTATTAACAACAGCATTATCTATAAGAAAAAGGCATTTAAAGCTTGTCGAAGGCGCCTTTAATGACGTAGTTAAAGTTTTTCCGATAACTATGATATTATAACTATGAGTAAAATAAAAATCTATGCTACAGAAAAAAAATTAAAACGTACTAAAAACCCCTTATAAAAAAATGCGCAAACTGATCGAGCATCCTATAATTTGGTTAATTTGTCAATAAATGAGCAACACTGTCCGAACACGGTTAATTGACAAGAGGACTCTCACCGACACGCGACACGGTTGCTATTATTGCACGAGCCTGCAAAAAAACATCTACTTATAGGTACATATTATTTAACTGCCTCCGTGGTCTAGTGGTTTGAGCCAGGGGCTCATGACCCGGAAGTCCCGGGTTCGATTCCCGGCGGGGGACAATGACTTTGTGTTGTTGTTTCTAGTTTGGTTGGGACATTGCAGGCTGATCACCTGATTATCCTAAAAGTATCCATGCTGCCGGACGGGCATGTAAATAAATAGTCGATCCTGCGCCTGATTTCTGTCTGGTCGTGTCAGTTAATCTGACCATTAGAATAAGAGATTGAAGGAATAGAGAGTGTACTTGTGAGTTGCGCAAACACTTGGGCACTTAAAACTAGTCCCGCGCTGGCTGATCTCTGGGAGATTAGCTGCCATCACCGAAAATCGGTATATTATTTATTATTAAACAGCATGGCAAACATTCATAAAGGCCCGCATGATGGCAAGAGGGACCCACTTTGGAGGTCATTCATATCTGAATATTGTGACTAAATACTGTAGAATTTAGGTAACGGAGAATTTTCGTGTTTGTGTTAGTGACTTCTGGTTCTGTTTCCGTTTCTTTCTGAAAAAGTTTTCTAGCTTGGGATTCAAAAGTTCTTACGTGTATCGAAAATAAATCTGAAACATTTTTTTATTTTATTTCGCACACATGTGATTGTAAACGCAACAAAATATACCTACTTAGTCAAATTAAATATTAATACCTCAATATCTTTGTAGCGAAACCTGATTGAGATATAAACAGCCCCTGACAGACTATATTAAGATTTGTCGTGCTCCGCCATATTGATAATATACACGGCTTGGTGTAATGTGGTACAGGGGTGAGGCCAAATATTAAAATCAAAATTTATGAAGTGTGACTGTTGGGGTCGAAGCGACCGTAGCGAAACGATTTGTATGGAAATTTTGGACTTCTCACTCGGCGGGTGTCGACAGAGTCGGTTTCAGGTGGAGGTAGCTTTTTTAAAGGGTTTTCTACAATAGTTTCAAGGGTTTTCTAAAAAAGGGGTTTCCTACGAACTAGCAAATTTCTAGGTCAAACAAATATTGGTAATGATTATGAATCAGTTTGTCAAATTTCTAAATGAACAAGCAAGTAACTTCGATTTCCTCTTAAAATTTTGTTTGACTTAGTATTTAGGACTCAAAATCCCAACGAATAAATGATGTCTCTTAGTAATGATAGATCATATTAATATTGCTTACATTTTTATCATTTTAGGGGTACACTGCTATCGTTATTTCACCAGGCAAATGTAGGAAATATGCAGACCAGGCTAAGGGAACTTTCACCCCCCTCATCTTAGCCCTAGATCCGGCCCAGAGTCAGTAGCAATCGCCGGAGGTGCCATTTGACGGCATAATTTGGGCCAACGCACGTAAAACGTCCAGATTTATACGCGTTCGTATCGCGCGCCACTTTATTGAATGTTGCGGGCAGGGGGGGGGGGGGGGGGGGGGGTATGGCCGCGCTTTACATACGATAATGGCGATTTGTATTTTATTTGTTTTTAGGGTAAGAGAGAGCATAATATAGCCTGATTGAGTCCAATATAAATACGGTACATGCAAATACACATTGTCACAAGAGAGGCGGCTGAAATGAACGTCATAGTTTTGTAGCAATGTGGTTTTTTTTTTGTTTCTTGTATTGTTACTAAGTTATAAGTAATTAACCAAAATGGATGATATCTGAATACACAATCTGTTATATTATTGATAAATTTTTCAAATTGTTTCCACATAAGTTTAGGAATTTTGCGAATTACACAAATAGGAAGAGCTGGTAACGGTTCGAGTAAAGATATTCCGTGGGAAAATTCCCTTTTTTTTCGCTCCAAAAGTCTGTCAAATATCGACGTTCATGGAGACCTTTATTTTTCAGGAGCTGGCTTTCCTGAGTTTGATGGATCGGCATATATGGACGGAGTAAACTGTACTCACCCACAGCTTTTGGCCGCTTTCCGTTTGCGTGGAAATTGCGAACGACATTTTTAGTTCACACCAAAAGGCTTTTCAAAATTTTAGGGTTCGTCCTTCCCGGGCTCTATTGAGAAGCATTTTTTTACCATATCTATCATAGATAGCTTTGCCAATGATACTAAAAGAGAAGTAAGAAAAATAAATAAAATATGACGACTTATTTATCAATCTGTCATTTTATGTCAAATATCTAATGAGTGGGATGACGAAAGTCTAAATACATACATAACATAAAATCACGCCTGTATCCTTAATGGGGTAGGCAGAGCAAAAACGTCCTAAACATAGGTTGATCTGCTACGTCTGACAAGTTTCGAGGGCTAATACAGATGATGATTATGTATATTGCTATAGTGACGGGTTGTCAGCGCATCGCCTAAATTGCAATACACTGAAACCCTCGATTCCCTTAGCTGATTTTTACAGCATGCACGGGAGGAGATGCAGCTGGCACATTTTACGTTTTTCTATCACTCCCAGTCCAGCATGGAAAAAATAAGATAGGATAAAATATCTATGAGTACGTTAATACTGTCGTCGGTATAGTAAACATTTCAGATGAAGTATCATAAGATTTTTTATTTCTTCCTGTATTCAAAATGAGCTTACTTGTATCAATCTTTCTCCCTTAAAAATCACGTACAAAAAAAAACACGTTTGCAAAACAAACCTAGCATCCCACATTTTCTCATCAATCCTTATGACTCTATTCCGCATTCATGAATACATCAAACAGACCTGTTTAAAAGATTCCTTTCATTCTCTATGGACAATAAGCCGTGTGCACACGCAATAACAGAGATAGGAAGGAGCGGTATCGCCTTAATGGTTAGACTAGGAGAAACGTGTGGATAGAGTAGGATTTGCAAAATGAAGCCATCACTGAAGGACAGAATTTTCAGTACAAACTCGCAAAAAGGTGAACGGCATCGCAATATTGGATATGCCAGAATAATTTATAATGTTCAATTCAATTCTTAATTAATGGCTTTTGTGTAGTCACAATTCTGCCAATGTCACGTAAATTATTGATAAATTATATAAGGGAGAGTCTAATATTGAGACACGTGGAGTCAAAGATACCCTTCTCCTTCAAGAGAAAGGTACAGACTCTTTATAATGTTTTGTGCAAAATTATCTAAGATCACTTTGACATTGGTGAGGTTGATCCATAAACAACTTTGACATTTGGGTAAACTGACACCGCACCATCGAGAAAGTATTGTTCCGCTTCTGGTTTGAAGTGGGAGCTGTGGAAGCTACCAAAATTAATGGCACATGACATAAAACAATCCACATAAATAGGAAAATTATCTTACATTAATTGAAATTGTTGATACGTCCCCGATATTATTACAGCGGCTTTATTAGAAGTTGAAAATTGTTAAATCGTATACTTAGACTGAAACTTAATAAGATTTGTTCATGGACGTGAGTATATATTATCTATAGTTTTGTTTTAATCTAAGCCTTATTGCTATGTAAATAACCTCCATTGACTGCGATCGCTGATACGCCGCCGATGTGGCAGTGGCTTTATGGCTCCAAGATTGTCTCCAGAGGGCATTGGAGACAGTTTCGGTAGATTTGGTTTTGGAAGGAAACCACATCTGAAAAAAACGAAAGAAGAAAAAATCTAAGCGTTCTGAAATCACACTTTTTTTTCTAAATTGTCTTATCTAACTCATATTTGATACAACTATCGCTTGACTATGCTCAATTCTTCTTTGGTTTGATATTTATAATTTTGTTATAATTAAATGGTCGTTTGCAGCTATCGTAGAACAGCCCAGATTTTTTTTAGCCCGAAAACAGAGGGCAGTCTCCAAAATACAAATGAATATATGAATGAAGAAAAGGTTCAGTCTAGGTATGAATGGATACCTATTTTCTTTTTCGAAAAATCAAAATATCTTACGCCTAAAAGTCTACGAAGCTTGGGTTGATCAAATACCATATTCGGTTACAGACTTCCATTCAAAAAACCTCTTCTAAGAAATCACCGACCATTCATAATATCATACTCCACTTTCCTACACATGAAAACATGTATAGAGTTTCACATCGGAACACTGCGTCCATTCACTAATATTATCAGACGATCTACTCTGAAACCTACACTGTTTTTTTTTTAGTTCAGGTACCAGTGGTACCACTATTATTTGTTTATCTACCGATCAGTGATGCTGCCAGATAAAACCGTATCATTTGCTTAAAAAGTCCCATAAAATTAAGCGATACAATAGATTGTCTGGGGTAGTTCCGCTGTGCTCCAAAAATGTTAAATTTTAAAAAGCGGATCTAATTGTGTAACCTGATAATAACCTGATAACCTCTCGAACTCAATTAATCTTTAATTATGTTCTATCCTGTAACAATAATTTGCTAACTCAATTCATTAACTATTTTATAGAGAGCGGTGAAAAATAAAAATAAATATAGAGTAAAAGTTTTTTGTTTGGTAGGTTTTTAGAGACGTGTATTTTGTATCAATGCTCGAATGTGAGTTTTTCTGATATTTGGAGGATACTAGAACTATCTTTTAGCAAAAAAAAATCACTCACAATGGCACGAACAATATGGCAGTTTTTTCCGCACGTCGTTTCGGGATGATCCGCCGTGCGCCCGCGTTCGCACAGATGAGTTGATAAGAGGTATATTGGCTTATTACAAGGCAATATACCTACACCCCCATACAAAATTACTGGAGCTGCTGACACCATTTTGTATGCAAAGGCCAATTTTTTTAATATTTAATATATCTGGCGTATGTTCCTTGAGAAAAATTGTTCAGTTTCACGGGTAGGATCACATCCTATAGTTTGGTCAGCAATTCTTTTTATCTGTATGATACAGGGTGTGCAGTGATTCGCGATGGATAATACCTTCCCACGTCCGACGTGGGAACTAAGCTTGTAATCGGGTAGGTGTATTACTGCCCTTAATTGTAACTAAGCCGGTAATAGCAGTTTTCTAGTTTGTTTATAGTCTGTTTGAATTATTGATGCGAAAATAATGTTGTTAAATTGGTGCTTAGAGTGAAATAGTAACTTTATTATTTCCCTAAAGACGCCATTAAAATTCATCTATGTTAGATAGAGTAGACCTTTAATTACCATTTTACTCTTATTGTAAGTTCTTATAATCAGAATTAAGTATTATTCTAAGATTGATTGGTTGTCTGGTTTCCCTTCTGTTCTGGGTTGCGGAGGTCAGATGGCACTCGCTCTGTGTAAAAACCAGTACCCTCTTTCAATCCCCTAGATTAGGTAGCCGACCCCGTGAAATACCGAATAAGGCTAGCGAGAGAAGTAGCAATAGAACACTTATATAGAAAATGTAATCTCTACAATTGTTTTCCAATAAGAGTTCATATGATATTAACTTGAGTACCTTCATTAGAAGCCTTATTTATAGGTACTCAAAATCAGACATAATAAATTCCACTTGTCTGAGCACTTTGTACTCCAGTCGGGTAGCAACACAACACCTCCCCCATCATATTCAAGTACTATCGACTGCAAAAGTGCATACCTACCTAGTGCTACCGCAAATGATCAAATTTCCAAGACTTGACTAAGAAAATAGGATATATGTATTTATAAAAGTTAAGAAAATTCGTTACATAAACCACTTACTTAATCTTAACTAAAATAATTTTCGGATCTTTCTGTTCTCATATGATAGAAAAGGATAGGTCGGACATAAGAAGTAGTAATATATTAGTTCAGTCGTGTCATTAGCAATGCTGAACTGCCCTTATTGTTTTCAAAAATAAATATTTCTTATTTTATTACCAATAAACATAACATACATTTTGCCAGTTGCCAGAGCATCAAAAGGTGCTTTCGCTACATTTAATTATAAAAAACCATTATACACAAAAAATAAACAGCATTATACCTACGCTACGTTTTCAAGAAAACTTCAGTTATTTGCAACTGCAACATTAGGTACCAATGCACTTTTGCAGTTTACTGTACCTTCCATACATACAGAACCAGTACCTAAAGTATCTATCTACGTCTATGCACAAACCCTGTAAATAGCTCTCTTCGAACATTTATTAAAAGTTACAGGGGTAAGGGAAGCCGCATGAGGCCTAATTAAGCCTTTTTACAAAAAACCCGCGAAGGGACGACTTTTTACCCTTTTGACTCCTTAATGAGATGGTGCCGACCTAAAGTGTGGATCTGATGGACCTTTGTTTTCGTATTATGCGGTAAGTAGATATTTTTAAGGGAGAAAAATGTTGAATTATACACGGTGTTTGGTCAACAGCTGTGGTTGAAGCTTGAAAAATTAAATGGTATTTTTAATTATTCTAACTGGAGAGTACTTATGCTTTTACGAACATTGAATGCAAAGTACTGTTTCAGCAATATTCATAGAAAACCAATTCATACATGATTCCTATAGCTCTGACGTTACGCCATCTAAAGCTATTGACAAATTTATTTGAAGGCGGAATATGATTCAAAAATTTATATAATTCATAGATAGGTCTTCTTATTCTGTTGTGTGGGTTTTTGAGTCAATCGACCCGATGAAACCTGGTGGCAGAGTTTTTAAACAAATAGCACAGGTAGGAGTACTCGTAATAATATAACTACCTATCAGGAGTTGGAATGTAAATACAATCACAGTTATTGATTTTTTCTTGTTGTAAAGAAATCTCTACCATAAAATTGAGATGCACCGTTTTCCGGATAATCTGAACGCGACACTCGACCCAACCCATAAACTTTCATTATTACTGATAACCAGCCAAGCAGATTTCCCTCAAAGATAGCCACTGGCCCTTCCATCAAGGGTCAGACCCCTGTTTAGCTTCAGGACCATTTAATAGCCGCCCTAAGTCCGGGCCAAGCCGTTTGCAAACTGAGGATTAGGCGGAGTCCGGGCCTGGATCATCTTATAATCAGCCGTATGTCGTTAATGTCGGCTTTGGGACGGACTCAGGTGTGTTTGGACTGGTAATGAATGACACATCAAACGTAATGTTATAAGCTGAAACTGAGTAGTTAAGTAAGCAATGGCTGCTTAGTAAGTTAGCAAGGGGGCGCGTATCTGAGGTACCGTTTTTTTTTATTATTATTACATTAGGAACTATTAATGTTCGTTATTTGGCCTTAGGTGCTTATTATCTACCCTTCAAATTTGTGGTATCCAATTACTATATCCTTAAATGTATGGTATGGTATTCTACTTATTTGACCATAAATTCATGAAAAATATCGTATCATTGCGTATCGTGACGTGACACTGAAATTAAAACAAAAAATCTCAAATATCACTGAAAAATTCAATTTAACTATAAAAAAGAAAACATACATTACGTAATGTACATTAACTTTGTCATAGACACACAGTGGCATATGACTATCATTATCATTTCAAAGTAGGTTTATTAAGTCATAGTAGGTACCTATAATTTCTAGTCAGATCAATTCCAAGAAAATTATCGTAAAAACATTGATGTTTTTTTTGTTAAAAAGAAAACAATACAAGACTACCTAGTATTAAAACAATATTTTAACATTTGGAATTATTATAATCAAACAGAAATATAAGCTCTTGGTAATTTACAAAACATCGTTCGATACGCGGTCGATACTACTTCTTCACAGATAACTGTCAAACGCAAGTAGTGACGTGCTTCTCTCGCCTGACAGTTAGTGATGTATCTTGACAATCGATTTCTTCATCTAACACTAGGTACTTACTACTTTTATTTGAAAACTTACCGCCTCAAACCTACAAAGTCGTATTCCAAGGATTTACCAACAGAAACATAGCTAGTTTCGCGGAAACTACAAAATAGTGAGGGGGCGTTGCAAACGTCTTGACCGCCCCCACCCTAAAAGGGGGGGTCTTGGGGGGTCAGACCGACCCGCGGCTGAATGTGGCCAAATTGGCCGACCGGAAGCCGGCGCCGCCCGCGACTTGACCGGAACCCGCGCTCGCTTTGCGGGCCTTGGCAAACGTTTCCATTGTATACTACGATTCAAGCAACCATCTTACTATATTAACGTTAAAATAATTTTGATATGAATAACTCATACTGTTTACTTACCACTGTAACCACAGAGTAGCGATCTTCCTTTAGTAGCTTAGTATAGTGTGGATGAAGTGTGGATTTCACTCAACCGTTTCTTGGTTCGTGATGGAAGGAACACCAAAAAATAATGACAGGTGTATAGGCGCTGTCCTATCTGTAAATCTACTATCTAACTTTGGAGCCTAACTAAAATATCCCAGCCCTCATTTGCAATTATAACCTAAAGGTTTGCTCTACTCAGGCTGTATCGTCGTGAGAAAATAACAATTTTATACTTGTAAAAATATTAGAAAATAGCAAATCAAAAATTCAACCGCTGACAGGATTTAAATTTTTAATTGTTCTTGCACGCAGAAACCTGCCGAAGCAGAACAGAACTCCTGCAATGTTAAATTATTACCAACACAATAGTCTCATTTGCAAGTCAAACCACGGCACGTCATATCCACTCTACCGTATCGTCTGCACCAATGGACTCATGCCCCAGCAGCGCCCACTAGTTTACCCAAGCACCAAGCTCGCTGCTATTGAGGTAGGACGCCCCCGCTCACGACTCCACGCGCACACAATTCCACACCTCGACAAATATTTGGACAAATCCGCGCCAAATTGGTTCGAATTTGTCGCAGATTTGTCCGACATTTTTTGAGGTCGATAAGTTACGTAAATGTTGGACAGTCATATTTAGGTTTAGAATATTTAAAGAACTTTGATGTAACTTATGCTTCAGTGTTGAATCACAGCGTTTGCTATTGATGAGTCTAGGCGTTCAGAGTAACACCACAGGCCGGTACACTTCCGTGTGCCGACAATAAGTCACCCGTGTTGCGTACATACAGACACAAAACACATTAAACAAAGACTCCGTAGTAGAGAAGAGACCAAATCCCCGCTTCCATTGGTACGCTCACGACCCCGACAGATGCATGACCCGGGGTCTGAGCACACATTGTGACCAGCCTGACCATAAAGCCATTCAAAGGCCACTTTTGTCACTACTCTGGTGACCAAAGCTTACTCCTTGCGCTCTTCACGTCTGTTCAATGTTGATTTATACGGTATTTAGATTAAGGAGGGAAGTACTCTAAATCGGGCTAAACACGGTCCGGCATTTGACTTTGTTAGTATAGTTAATAGTTGAATTTTCAATAAATCTATATATGGTTAGCTTCTCTAAAATATGGAGAACAACTAGATTCATAGATATAATCTAAAAATACTATGATTACACCAGGAAATCATCAGAAATATTATGAAAATCTGGCGTCTCAATGCCGAATTTGAACAACTGTGACATTTCTATGAGCTTGGAAACAGCAAATGTTATATCGAAATCACCGTATAATTATGAAGAACATCATAATCAACTCTGTTTTTCAATACTTTTTATATACATTGAGATATATGCAAAAATATATGAAATCGGCTTGAAACAGCCCCATGCTAGAAAAGGACAGAGCGCGCATTCTGTCATTGGTTTGAAAGGGACAGTTGCCGCGAGCACATAGACCCTTAAGATGTATCAAAGTTCTTTGGTGATAGACACGTCAAATAAATACAATGGCATAATCTATGTAATAAACATGGTAATAAATCTCGTCAAAGATTATTTTGACATAAGCAGAAGAGACGGTGTAAGGGGATCTCATAATACCATTACGTCACCCACCGTCGGTTCCATATGCCGCCCCTGATATTGCTAAAAAATGAGCAAAGCGCCTAAACGCTGATAGTGCGTCTGAAACCCTTTTAACGCCAGCGATCGACACAAAAGCGCCTCATCAAACGTCCATCTCGAGCCTTTGCGCCGGGTGGAGGTAAAAAGAGTAAGAGTATGTGCTGACCCGATCATTAAATAGATTGATGGCACCTGGGCGCAAGGCTCGAGCGATAAATAGTGGCGATTCGGGTAATCCTGCTGGCGGCCGGGGCCTGCCGATGGGCGGCATCCATTCTCTTTATTGCACCGTGCTTTATGCAGAGGCGACTGTCCCGACTGTCGCCTTGACGCAGCAACGGTAGGTGCCTAACATATTGCCTCGGCGTGCCGTGTGCTTTGCCGCCGCCCGCGTCGGGGGAACGCAGACCAGACTGAGCCTATGCCAAGCCTACTGGATTTACTGATTGCCAAATCTAGACTGAATTATTTCCGATCCGAGATCATGCGAAACTTATGTCTATGGCAATTCGTTTATTAGGTACCTAGAAATAATAAATGAGGTCCAATAAAAGACAATGATAAACGACTTCACAGTAACGTTCTAATGATAAATTACCGAATCATTTCCTTTCGCGGTTTCCTCATTTTTAACAGAACATCACCTCTAACGTTTATAATCAATTAAGGGTGCCCAAATAACAAAAAGCTTATCTACTTTATGGTTTTTTAGCAAAAAGGTGGCGTCAGTGGGCAAAACAATGGCAAATTAGTGATGACGGGGAGAAATGACGTTCGGATGTGCGAGGATGGAGGTAGCGACGACGGTGCGACGGTGGCGACGCGCCGGCGGCAGCGGCATCATTTATAACACTCCACAATTAGCATACTTTACAGGTCGAGTTCAAGGAAACCTACAAAATACATAAAATAATTATGAAGTTTTTTTATTCATCGAATATTTAAAGCAGGAATGGTGCGTAAGTGAGGTTGGTTCAAAATGTTCAAATTCTTCTTGAAATCAGGTCCGTTTCAAACTCGGTCAAGTAATAACTTAAACATCATTCAAGAAAAACTGTGATTTACCTTGTGGGCTGGCAGATACACTTATATTATTCAGGTTAGGGACTACAGATAGACAAACAATATAAAAATGAAAACAAGATGTCATGCCAAAAAATCTCAAAAAATATCTCTACAACTTAATTAAAATTGGGCAGTCGTCACTGTCGTGTATTCTTTTGTAACAATATGGCGTCTGGTGGCGGACAACCACTTAATTAATGACATCGCGTAATGGCGCGCTTTTTGCGTTCCTTTTCCGAATGTTGTTTCTTTTTTTTTATCAGCGTCCATGGCACGGGCGATATGCAGGCAGACATCAAGATCTGCCATCTTATAGGATATGGATGTCGGTTGTCAGCTTCTGTGCTAGGAACATTATTTATTAGGCTCTTGGTTGGAATTATTTGTTTTTTAAAATTATAACTTTATTCTGTCTTGTAAGGACACATAATAATAAAATAATAATAAAATTGTTTATTTTCTCACAAATCTTATACTAACTTAGTATCTAAAATACAAATATATAAAATTTACTATTGAGTCTACAAATTATAGAATTTTTCCGAAGTGTGAGACTGGTGCCTAAACTAGATATAGAAATACCTGTACTATAGGTCACCAGGCCCTATTCGTGCAATAACTATAATTGACCCAGATAATCAAATAAGTACAACATAATGAAATTATACTAAACACAATTTTACTATAATTAACACCTAAGTAATGAAAATAAATGCTGAGTGCGCTCTATGCGCAATCATAATCGGTCGAACGTAATTGTCGGTCCTCAGCACTTTTCCTCGCCGGGCATGTCTCGTCACCTGTTTTATGAGAACTGGGTTTATTAAAGCGCTTGCATGTAGCACATTTTGCTGGTTCATCCCGTTTTGGACAATCCTTAATCGAATGCCCAGAACATCCACAGTGTCCACATGTGAGGTCAGTATCACGGCAATATTTCGCTGAGTGCCCATATTGCTGACACTTGTAACATCTAGTTACAAATGTATAGTCCATTACTGGGCATGAAGTCCAATGTACATAAATGCGACTTTGCGGTATTATAAGTTTCCTCAGTTCAGCAGTCACTTCTAGAATAAAGTTGCAGTGATTGTTATCCCTTTTTCCTGATTTATGGCTGATTCTTATGGAGTCCAGGAACTTTTCGCGCTCAAAGTTCAGGTGCCTATCAGCTATATTTTGTTCATACAAACAATCAAGAACTTCTTTGTCAGGCAGGTCAGAGGGGACGCCTAAAAGTATGATCTTAGGTCTTCTTTTGGCTCTTTCTTCAACTTTCAAGCCAGAATGTGCTATGCTTTCGTTCTTCTTCAGCTTTTCTAGATCATCCTTCCGTTCCGAGCTGATGATAACTCCACCATTTTTTGTGTTCCAAACGCCACGGATATGCAGTTTTAGTTTATCGGGCTTAATAAGATCCTTCACAACTTTCTTTGTCTGTTCACTTGGCTGAGTTTTATCTTCAGGAAAGATTATAATACTGGAAGTACTAGGGGGGCAGATAAGGGATTCTTTACCCTTTTTGAGGGCGTCGGCGAAAGATGTATGGGCAGTTGTTGTATTATTTGTTGTATGTACTATCTGTTGTTTTAGTTCTTCCAATTGTTCAGTAATGTCTTTTTCCCTTAGTAAAGTCTCAATTTGGTAATGAGCTGATATTAATTTCTGTTTCACAGACTGATATTGCACAGCCATCTGCGAAACTCTGCCCAGAATATTTTTGCATATCTCGTCCCAGTTCTTGCTAACAGACCTATCTGTCAAACGGACCTATCTACACTGACCATACCATCAGGATCCTCTTTTTTTTTTGAACAAGTTCTCTCTAACAGTCGTTTCTGTATCGTCTACCGTTTAGAAGATAATCGACATTTGTGTTTGGCATATCTGCACAACAAGGCAATAAGTATTCTTACAAACCGTCTCTTGTACATATAACTGTTAGCGAGATTTTTTAAATTTCACACACTTCCAAAAATTAAGAACTATGTACATGTGACTATTAGACAGATTTTTTGTCTGCAATGTTGACATTATTTTGCGTATAAAACAACAGTTTTTTTCGAATATAAACCTTGTTATCTTTGCAATTAAGTCTTTAGCATTAATTTACACGGTGCCACATCACTGTGGTATGGGGGCGTGCTTGAGGGGAGCAGGATGTGAATGTGGTATTCATCAGCGAGGTTAACCCAAGGCTAACTGAAGGTCCCACATTGCCAGATTACCACACCTACCTGCAGAAAGAACGTCGTATGGACGGTGGAAAGGACCAGCAGCGTACCGAGGACTGGCAATGCTGGTGAAGAGACACATCATTTTCCAGCCCATCGACCACCAACAACTAAAATCAATGTACGCCATTGTTATTCAACTCTAACACGGAGCAGAGGACCTCTACTCGCTATTTACAAAGCGCCGCAGACCAAGTTCCAGGTTGCTGACAATTACAAGGTCCACAATCCTCTATTCTTACCAGCATCGGCACTTGAACGCAAAGAACATATCCTGGAACAAATTGTACCTTCAACACTGCTAGAAATACCCTAGGGGACCTTTGCGGGTGGTGTCAAAAGTTTTCTGAGTACAAAACCAGTACAGATCGCCCAAGATGTATGGAAAGGCACAGTGGAACGAAGCACCGTCATTCTGATTGCTACTGAATCAGCATCCCAGACTAATCTGGCTAGTCTGATTCAGGCCTACAAGAAACACAAAACCAGGAGGCGATGGTACCATACTCCTAGGTTTATGCACTCAATATCAAGCTCAGTGACTTAACTGAAAAGTAAAGGAAAAACTTCCAAAACATGCAGCCTAGCCTGGAAACCATCTGAGGGCGTTCGAGCGAGAGGCCCTTTCCATACACCGCCTCTGTCTTCAGCTCACAAACATAACGCTGGTTATTCCCAGGGTAAACTGATATGCAAGGTCGATGATTAGACCGAGACATTCAGTTGAAGCCGAAAAGGACATTGCAGTTGAGAGACACCTTGAAGACTACTTCGTAGCACCGATCGAACCAGGAAAAGACGGCCGGAGCCGAGCTGCAAGGAGGCCTTGGGTACGAACAGGATCTCCAACTCAGCTCTATGACATAGATTTAAGTTTCCGTGCTTTGAGTTTGATTATTATTATTATCTGCTGCATTTGGCCCAGGAAAAAGAAAATTTCGTGTTCTCCTGTCCGGCAAGATAAAAGGTGGTAATGACTTGTTGTGTAGAGAGAATATAGCTTAAGTCATGGCTCGGTTTAGTCATTTTAATCCCAAAACCTAACAATGAACTAAGGGAAATACCGCCCGATCAAATTCCTCAGCACCATCTCGAAAGACTTTTTTTGCGTGGTGCACAGTACCACCCTTCACCTGAGCCATGTCTGACAGCTTCTGGTGATTGACGTCAACAACTGAGATCACACTGTCACGTGTATCACTTGGACTGGACATAGAGATGGCATTTGACCTGAGCCATGTCTTGCAGCTTCTGGTGATTGACGTCAACAACTAAGATCACACTGTCGGGTGTATCATGTTGGACATAGAGATGGCATTTGAACTGAGCCATGTCTTTCAGCTTCTGGTGATTGACGTCAACAACTGAGATCACGCTGTCGAGTGTATCACGTTGGACATAAAGATGGCATTTGACCTGCGCCATGTCTTGCAGCTTCTGGTGATTAACGTCAACAACTGAGATCACACTGTCGCGTGTATCACGTTGGACATAGAGATAGGATTTGACCTGAGCCATGTCTTGCAGCTTCTGGTGATTGACGTCAACAACTGAGATCACACTGTCACGTGTATCACTTGGACTGGACATAGAAATGGCATTTGACCTGAGCCATGTCTTGCAGCTTCTGGTGATTGACGTCAACAACTAAGATCACACTGTCGGGTGTATCATGTTGGACATAGAGATGGCATTTGAACTGAGCCATGTCTTTCAGCTTCTGGTGATTGACGTCAACAACTGAGATCACGCTGTCGAGTGTATCACGTTGGACATAAAGATGGCATTTGACCTGCGCCATGTCTTGCAGCTTCTGGTGATTAACGTCAACAACTGAGATCACACTGTCGCGTGTATCACGTTGGACATAGATATGGGATTTGACCTGAGCCATGTCTTGCAGGTTCTGGTGATTGACGTCAACAACTGAGATCACACTGTCGCGTGTATCACGCTGTACATAGAGATGGCATTACAGCGGCAATATGAAGACCTAGTATTCAAGCTCAGAAGACGATCGTTCCCAAGCGTATCACCAAGCTTTCCAGAAGAGCGGTCCCATTGGAGTTTGCTCTCTCCGATCCGAGATACTGGCTGGTGGTTTGCAGGGGAGTTAACTGCTTCCCACATGCTACGCGAGTTTACAGACACGGATGATAATAGTCCCATCCCAATGGGACAGCTTGTCAAATGGATGGATGATCTTGCTGAAATACTTGGGCCTTATTATTGAAAATGCGGCAACAAGGTACTCATAATATTAAATTTAAAAAAATAACATTATTATGGGATGCTATGGGTTTGTTCTTAGTAAACACAGGCAAATACAAACTAATTGATGATACTATTTAAAGATGATTTTACAATAAAGAAAATAATACCTTCTTGTTATGTTAAGTCTAAATAAAATCTCATTAAATATTATAATCAGTAGTTCAGTTCAGTACATAAAGTATATTTAAGGTGATAGGATATATTAAAAACATTATTTTAAATCATTTCTACTGCCAATGAATAAGAATAAGTCTGAAAACTGTAATGATTGATATAATTTTATTTATTTTTAAACCAAACACTGCGGTCCTAACTGACAAAAATAAAAAACAAAGTTCTCACAAAGAGTCATATCTGCTTTAATTAAGTATAAGTCAATTAATACAACACTTAGAGCTTTAAGGCAAACACTTACTTAAAGGGTATTTTTTTTACTATAGTAAAACGTTATGACTTCATTAATAAAGGCAAAACTAACTTTATCACAGTGTCATGATTACAGCGCCAAACCGCAAAACGCTTGCACTCGAAAACTATCAAAAGGCAGATAGGTCAGTTAGCAAGAACTGGGACGACTTAGAAATGTTGAGCTTATTTTCAGTGTTAAGCTTCGAGGTACTTTCAGATGTAATGGAACATACGTCATTTAAAGATTGCTCTATTTTACTGAACCATGTATGAATATCCGGGGTTGTAATAACTTCCAGAGGCGGAGCAACTAAGGTAGGAGAGGGGGCAGATTTCCCGAACTGACATGGATTCATGTTGAAGTTACAGATATAAGGCCATCTGCACTTCAAGTATTACACAATTGACACAGTTTGCGTTCTTTACTCACTAATTAAGTCACTATCAGCATATTGCACATGCACTGACACAGATTCACATTGACCAAGTTACATTAAAATTATTTTTAATAAATTTTAAACGACCGAAAACACGTCCATCTGCAATAACGCACAGATCGCGTGACATTTAACCGTCATACCTACTGATCATGTGATGCCATGTTTAATCCAGATTAACGACCACCATCATTATTCGATTTAACAACCAACACAAAAGAATAAGATCAGTGACTTTTGTTAATGATATGAATGATTTGATTATGATATCTCCCAAAATGTACTTAAATATTTTTTATAAATGTGTTTGTTGACACAAAAATGAGCTTTTATTTTGTTACTTAATTTTGCCTAAAAATAGAGTTTAGAATCATACAACAATCCAATATGGTAGGTAATGAATGTGGTCCGACGTAACTGCTCCAACGAAAACAAAGACCGCCGCCTAACCGATAGCGAGCAACTTTTTATCCCGTCGTCTGTCAAAAATCCCGATCGCGGTCAAAATAGTCCGAGTGCAAGTTTCAAAAGCCAGGAGGATACATATTTTATAAGCCCGCTTCGATTGTTCCGGGTTGGTTTCCTTTTTTTTCGCGTATCATACCCGCGGCACCCGTCGATGCATCGACGCAACGGACTTTTTCCCTGTTTCCCGAATGCTGGCTGAATCGTTGTTAGTGAAGTCTTTATGATGTTTGAATGTCAAAACGCGCATACCGACGCGGATGCCCAAATCCCAATTTTTATGGCTTTATTTAGACGACCATAAATTTTGCGGTCGATTCGGGATAAGCCCTAATCGGTCGCGGGCATCCGGAAATGAATAGAACTAAGTATTTTTATTTATAAAAATTGGTCTTACGATAACATAATCTAAATTCGTAAAAGCGTAAGTACCTATATCAGAAGAATGAAGATTTCACGGAATCTGATACGTATATTATCAACATTTTTTTTGCTCAAAAACTGAATACCGTCAAAGAATGTATCGAGAACCGTGTAAAATCGAGAGAAAAAACTGGTATAGGATATCGATGGCAAGATATCGCTCCGGGCATCGATCCCGGTACCCCGGTGCCGGAAGCTCTTCCTTCTCACGCCATTCATACGCGCAAACAATGTGCACAGTATCATGACAAATTCGACGCGCACAATTGTCGACTGACATCAACTATGGAGCTTCATTGTCATACCATCGTTTAATAAAATTTATTAACACGTAGTGTACAAATTTTTATATAGGGTGTGTTTATTAGTGAACAAATTTCCCCTAGAAACTAGGTCAAAATGGAAAAATATTTTTACTCCACTCTTTGATTTTAAACTTCCATTAACGAACTGAAATTGATCGTCTAAATTTGGATGCGAGTGCAAAATTATTTATTAATAACATTTGAACCTATAGGTATACGCACTAGTAGAAGGTACCTAGCCTAGATTGCCTAGTTATGTTATGACTATCGCCGGTGATTAATATAATTACCTCTACACCCTATATATCTAGCGAAGATATCATAAGTTTTTACTAATGTTTACTTTAGGCGAGGCGCACAAAGACCAAATCCGGGTTTTGTCGCATACGCGCGACGCCAACAGATATTAAAAGCACGTGTGGCCAAACAAAGGTTGCGTTATGCGGCGGATTATTTGCCAATTTATGGCGCTTTTTGTGAAATTCCGTTGAAAGCTCGCGCCGGAAATTTGGCTCCATTTCAACAAATGATCTTTTTACTATAAATATTACGTATAATGTATATTGTGTCCGAAATGTGACGATGAACGATTATTTCCACCTTCTCGTGGGATTATTTTTTTCACGACTATTTTTCACACCACTGTGTGAAATTAATCTGTTATTTCGCACACAGATTGTCTGTTATTGAGTAAATGAAATTAAATTGAAATTCTTGTTGGCAAACTAACAGACAGAAAGAACATTGAGGTTAGTCGTCGCCCCTGATCACAAATCAGTGAAACCATTAGAAGCGATAAAATTTAACGAGAGACGCTGCTTTCAACTGAGTCGCCGTTGAGCGTGTGTCGCGCGCCTAATGTGTCCGCCGCCGGCTTATTAGATGTTAGGGCTACATGACGTGAATAAGAATTTATAAAAAATATTGTCGTAACGCGATTGAAATATCGTCTAGCGCGGTTTGTCTCTGGTCATTCCAAAAATGTCAAGTGTGCAAATATATATTTTTTGTTGAATTGGTTATGTTACGTACTTATAACGTAGGTCTGCTGTAAGAGATTTTTTTATAGAAATAAGCTGGCCTTTTGTGTTGTTTTTCTTTAATGTGTGTGTCCTCTGTTTATTTATTGTGTACAATAAAGTGTTAAATAAATAAATAAATATTTTAAAAAATACTATTCCCTAAAGCAGAATATTCTTAGCATTCACATATAAATATTTTTAATAAGTGTTAGTTACTAGTTGCTGAGTATAACAGCTTAAAACGGAATAGAATAGGCAGAACCACATATTTAGGAATTGAAGAGCGTTATTTCTCATTTACCTAAAGCTTTTTGGATTTATCTTAAAAACTATTGTAAGAAAAAAGTTTGTATTCTGAAACATTTAGTACTGATAGCATGAATTAAATTAATAATAAGGACCGTAAAACAAACTGATGTGCTTAATTATTAAATATTGAAAAGTACGTACGACAGCCGCATGTAATCCAACTCTATACCCTCTACAATTCGTCGCACTAATTTTGGACCACATTTAACCAGGGATTATTTTTGAAAACGCCAAAGCGATTCACTTAATTACCCCTTATTGTTTACGCCTTCCAAACTGCCACCATTTAAATGCAATAAATAGTTTAGGAATAGTCCGAAATAGCCCAAAATAGTTCAAAATAGCTCGGTGGTCTAGAGTAGGGCGGGGCTAAAGCGATCTATGCCTTCCGTGCGTCGTAAAAATTAACGATTATGTCCGAAGATTGTTATCGGTGTTTGTAGACACAAAGAAATTAGATGATCAGCCCAGGTATACAGGGTGTCCAGGAATTAATGGATAACCCTTTAACTGCGGCTAGCTTGACCGATGCCCTACTTGTAAAAAAATTATGACCTCAGTAAAAGTGTCACTTTTTTTTTTCACCGTAGGAGGTCAAAGACAAAATTTTAAAAATATTTTGCCTAATTTTTTCAATAAAACTTATTTTTTAAATTATTTTCTTATAAATAGGTACTAAAATAATGTATTCATTTTAAGTATCAACTATTAAGGTATATTAAAAAAAATAAAAAACCCAAAAATGTTGATATTTGATGAAATGGCATGAAAATAACTGAGCGTAGGGAGAAAATTATTAAAAAAAACGGTTTTTGTACGATATTTCGAAAACTGTGACACTTTTACTGAGGTCATAATTTTTTTGCAAGTAGGGCATCGGTCAAGCTAGCCGCAGTTAAAGGGTTATCCATTAATTCCTGGACACCCTGTATAGTTTATTGATATTTCGCCTTAATAATGGAGTAGGTACCTACAGATTTATGTTGATTGCTAGAATTAATATTAGTATGAAGAAATTAGATTAATGAAATATCTTTGTCACATTCAACGGTAGATTTATTATAATTTTGACTCTCATTAATAACTTTTAGATTGTATTTTAAACTTTTTCATAGATGTGTTGATCAAATAAATTTGACTAATATTATTTTTATTCCGCAAAATAGAACACATCTAATCTAAATTCAACTAAATGAGGAACGAACGATACAATCGTATATATTTCTATTAAGTATTCAAAATCTAAATCTTAAAGCGGTTGGTAGTTAAATTCTTTACAATTACCGTGTTTCATTAACCATTTAATTTGACATTTTTAACTATAGGTATAATTTTGATGTAAAAATCCTGTCATGAAATTTAACCCAATTATTGGCATATTCTTGCAGATAAATACCTGTCTTCGTTACACTTGTTGACTTGTCCATTGTTGCTGTGCGACCGCAAAATCTGTGCGTCATTGTTACCTGAACTTTCTCATCGTCAACGTCACAAAAAAAATCACAGAAGACATATTATTGCGTTACTGTAGTCACATTACTCACGTCACGACACTCGATGTTTTTGTCAGTTGGCAACATTCGCATTGACAACTTACTCGGAAAGGTGAAAAAAATAAAAAATCGCTTCAGTCGGCACACCCCCCGTTGTATGCCTTTTGCGGTCGAAAATGTCTCAATCTAGAAGGTGATGCAAAAAATAGCAACTATTATCGTTTGCTTTCCATCTCCGATTTTAAAGGCACGATACCCGCTGAGCTGATACATAAATTAAGATTCCTTTCGCCGCCGTCTTTGAGTAGATATAAGTACTGCGCATAGTAACGGGTGATTTAAGTGCGCTTACGCAAAAATATGAGCATGGGTACTATAAAATATACTATTGTACTGTTGTTTCGCAAAACCGCTTTCCCAAAATAAAAGATTTGTTGTCGCATAAAACTTCTAAATTGTTTATTACGTAAAAGCTTATTTTTTTGCAAAAAATCTGCAATTTGTAAAAAAGCACAAAAACTTTTTTGTCAAAAAATAGCGAATTTCTATTACCCGCGCTCAACCCTCGCAATTATGAAGGGGTACAGTAAAAGAAAGTCACTGGCAATAAAAGTAAACCTTTCGGCAGCAAACGCGCCGCCACCGAAGGGTTACTATTTATTTCTATTATCCGACGGTTTTGGGTTCGACAGTTTCTACTAGAGCGTCCATAAAATCAAAGTGCGCTTGCACACGGCCGCGTTACATTACACTGACTTTCAAAGCTATGGAGTTGCAGTTGTAAACGACGCCAACAAAAAACGTCAAACTCCATTGAGAGCTCGCTCATAAAGTAATTTGCACAAATTCGCAAAAGGGTGAAATTCCGTCAGAGCCCGACTTTTATTTCAAACACCCGTTATATGCAGTATTGCGCAAAATTGTGTGAATGCCGTTAGCACTTTATAACTCTTTTAGTGTGTCCTTTGCAAATATCTCTTTAACAGTTACGCATTTTGTGAAAAATTATACAAAAAAAACGTTTGGAAGAGATATTATGTAATTCATTTCTGGCGACACATTTTTGGCTATGTGATTTACTTTAATTTAGTGCTAATCTAATGTATGTTAAACAAGAAATGTAATCTAACTTACTTCGGTTATTTAAAGACCATTAAAAAAATATCTATTACACAACAATGAAGGGTTCGGTGGCCCTAATCCGGCATAATTAAGGGCGCTTAAGTGTGGCCCTGAAAAGAAATAAACCGTTTTATAACTTGGACTTCCTTACCCGGGGTAAAGCCGCTCGTAAAATCCATACGAAGATCGGATCGGCGATATGAGGCGGAAATAAATCGACATTTAAAATCAATTTGTGTAAGGGTACCGAGTATAGTGCAGGCAGGGGTAACAGGTCAGGTCGAAATGGAGGATTGGTCCACTATAGTCCGCTACAATGTAGGGTAATGCGGGGAAATTGAAACTGTGTTAGCAAATAGCAAAGTGACTGATTATTTGATCAAGCATTCAGCAGTAGGTACGTAACAAAGTCTGCTGCATCAGCTTTGAAGAAATAACCTGGAGCTTTTTTAAGTTTAGTTAGTAAGAGGCAAATAAATACGAAGTAGGTATAATTTTCAATATTTGGAATAGCATTGTTAATAAATTTTATCATCAGAACCAATTTAACCAGTGTTTTGCAAACGACACCTAATTCGCCTCTAGAAGGCGGGTAAACTTCACCTAGCCCAAACCAAATCTCGTTGCAGATTGCGTAGACAAAAACACTTTTCAGACAACTGTAAGCCAACTCGTTTTTCCTCGGCACCGTAGCTCCGTCCTACGTAACCTCGTAGGTGACTGGCTACGAACTTAAAGGGGATGGAGGCATGGAGGCTTACGCGGCGGCGCGCGGCTTACCAGCTTACCCACGCTTACCGTGATTTACTTGTTACGTCTAGCCTTTTTTTTATTTACTTAACGGATCAGGGGTTACGGGTTACCCTTTATTGGGTAAAGGAAAACTGATATGGAGTAAACCGTGCGACTTATTGGCGGCCGCGATTTGTATCGGATTTGTTGGATGAAATTTGCGAAGATTGACGCGGGCGTGGTTACGGGTGAACTTTTTTGGTCGGTTCGTTGGGTTTTTGTTTAGAAATGGTAAGGTTGATAACCAATTTGGTTAGATTAGTTTTGTTATCCAACATAGAGATTAGCGCCTAGGTAGGCTACCTACCTAGCCTACCTTCACTCTGGCCTTGGGAAGTCCCATGTTTAAACACAATGGTGCCACTGCTAAGTAAGCATCATCATCAGCTGGACTGCTTTTGATGGCATTCTTTTTCACAGAAAATTTAGGTTTTATCTTGAGCACTTCATCAAATGAAGAAATATTTTTAAGATTCGTGTTAAAAATGTGTGCTTGTTTTCGAATTGGATCGCTTTTAACACCGTCACATTAATTTCTATTGATGAATACCTATTTATCTACCTCAGATACCTCAATAGACATCCCGCAGCTAGAATCCACTCGTGCGCGGAAACCGAAATTCTGCTGATAAAAAAAAAACTGCTGATAAGACACGATCGTTAATCACGCATTGACTAGAATCTGCAATAGGAAAACATGTCATTAATCATCGAACACCTTAATAGCCCATAAGTGCCCACAATCCATTTTGCTATACAAAAACAGGGAGGGTGGGAGACGGTTTTAGAAATGTAGAGTTCCGTACAACGTAACATTTGTATAATTATATTGTGATACATGACACTTTGGACTTTATCCGCCATTTCAGTAGGTAACATTGTAATTAAATTAATTTGGACGACCATATTTCAGGGTGTGATCATACTCTTGAAACTAATAAAACACTCCCAGGGAACGCAAGGCAGAAATTAATATAAAAATAAAATTTGGAGACTTATAGATATGATATAAATTATATAAATATGATAGAAAAGGATAGGAAGATGATGATGATTATGTCCAACTTTTTTAGTACTTTTTTATACTTAGGAGGGTTTTTCAATTTAAGACACGGAACCCTATAAAGACTTAAATGATGTGAATATGTTTGGAATGTTCGCACGATAACTTGCTTCCTACAAAGAGACGGTCTACTTTAGCACATAAATCAAACATGAACAAGATATTAAGGTACGGTCGAGGTGGCAAAAACCATTGTCAGAGGTTGAATGGTCAGAGCTGTGGTAGCGGCCTTTAGAAGGTTATATAATATGGAGCGTAGAAGATATGAAACGTAGAAATAGTTGGACTCATATAATATTATGTCATTTTAAACTCATACATACGTGCAGTATAATATTTTATCTGTAAATCGTGAAATTGAGTGTGCACATTCTGCTAGTAGTACCTACTTGAAATATGGAAATTTAAAAAAAACACGATCCAAAGGCCCAGTTAGACTTTGAAAAAGATTGCTGTGATTGCGAGAGTGAAATTTTGATTACAAACTCAAATTATTTATCATTAATTTAAAATTCGTATAAAATAATTTATCCAATATCTTTGGTACGCATAATATTTGACTTTCATTTATTTCTTTGTTCGCGTTCGCCATGAAAGCTATTGTCAAAATTAAATTAAATTAAATGTCAAAGATATTGCATTGAGATTATTTTACCTGTATCCCTCAACATTCTCCCAATTATTACTATAAACTACCATTTTCTTTTGTGTGCCTTAGCTACTAAAGTGAAATTCATAGACATATAGAATTTACTTGCTGATTGACCTTTGCGGTGGTTGAATGAAACGTATAGGCCGGTAGCCGCTGACCTTCTATTCATTCTTATGGCCAGCATGTGGTTAAAATTTGGGCTGACCGTGTAGCTATAGACAAAAATGTCAGGGCAAGGATAGTGCGAATACATAGGTATACCAATAGGGAAATCAAAGGAACGCCGTACCAGCTGCACCTACATAGTTATTCACTCAGTAAAGTTATTTGATTATGAGCCTGTTTGCAAAAGAGCCCTTTCCGCGAAATCCTTTCACAACTTCAGTCAATTATTTGGCTGAAAAATCAAACATACGTGACTCCATCTGGTAGTGTTTGCTCTCTATTATTGCTCAAGACTTATACAGCAGCACCCTTCGCCTCTGTTTGCACACACAAGGTGCCCCGCAGCGTTCGTTTTTTTATTCCTTTTTTATAGCTCAATGAACTGTATGCCTCTATTTTGACAAAAAGCGACGACATGCTCCTAAGTGGATTATTCGTCAAAGCCCAGATTTCACGTAGCATTTATTCCACCTTTGTCTAAATAGAAGAATGCTCCTCGTTACGTAGGTGTTGTTACCTATGAATAGTGAAGTTTATACTCTAAACTTTTTATCTGTTTGAAGGGGGATTTGAAAAAAGTGAGATAAAATTGGACATCTGTCGTTTGCTTTGTGGAATGTGCGCGGCCAAAGGATCTTTATCTGATGAAAGGAAGTAAAAAGAGCAAGCTTTTTATAGATTAGTATCGCATTTGTTACAATAACCGTTGGTAGAGTCGGTAGGACAGAAAATTTCGATGGGCACAACAGGAGATGGTTTTTTATTGTTACCTAAACTGTGACACCATAATCTCACGGTAACGTCAGAATAATTAATTCTATAGAGAGGGTAGTACAAGGATACTTAGATTATGCGCAGTCTACGAAGGTAAAGGGACATGAGATGAGTGAGTAAGTAACGATAGATTGACGAGGGATATAATTACATAATATAATAGGTACTTTAATTAAGATTATGTTTTTAAGTTATATAGGTAGAATAATGATAAAGATATTGTTCAAAGCATAAAATCTTCATTATCAAATATTTTCGAAGAAAACACGTATTGTATCTTCTTCCCAATTCCGATTGAGTTATGGTGCCAACCACATTTGTTTAGGCCGGCCCAAATCGAAGGCGTTTCATACTAAACACGTGCAAAACACCGTTTTTTGCCGATGAAACACTATAAATCAGAAGTTATCATAAAGAGCCCCGTTCGAGTGGCCGTATTGTGCGTTATGGATGTTACGCCATTCATTACAGGCCATTAAACACATTATAATAACCCCACCAACATAAAAAGATCTCCTCCCCCTCTCTTTACTGAAGCTTTGGGTCCTCAAAATGATTCAGCTGATGCATTATTAAAGGTCGACGCAGACTGGTCGTGTTACCTCAAAAAGCTTTGTTTGGGCGCGGCGCGACAAGCCATTGATATCAGATAATAAATGGCGAATGTTGATAGAAAATTGTAACAATGAGCTGCTGGTGATAGGAAACCGAATAGATTAAAGTTCTTATGGGAAAAAAGAACCCAAGTAGTCATAAAAATTTAAAACAATTGATAATAATTCTCACACAATCCCCTAGTAATACCCTAGTACTATTATATATTCTGTGACATAATCTACGTTTGAGTTGGTAAGTATCTGGCTAAAGTAATTATTTTTCGATTGATCTAATCATCTATGTATGAATTTGATTGGAGAGGGAGATATGATTTGTTTCAAGCAACTGGCCAGTTACAAAAAAAACCTACTTACAGCTCTTCCAAATCAAAGAAAAGATTGGGGTCAAGTCGTAGAGAGCGGTCAAAGAAAAGGCTGAATCCAGAGAAAGTTGGCGATTACTCCACCGACAAGAGCAAAGCTCTTAAATTTATGATGATGACAACATGAACGTACCAATTATTGAAAATTTTCCTCGCATTTTCCGACTGTGTAAAGGCAACATATACGAAAAACATTATAAAGCGTGCCCGATTATAAAAACTCACCAAATCTGGCCTGTAAAAACTTAAAAGAGACATAAACTTTTTATTTAATCCATTCTTCGAAACATCTGCTTTCATTCATTGGGTTAAGATTAATCGTGCTTGTCTCCACGAAGTCTCGTTTCACTCTGAAATACTACTTTTATCATCTTTTATAAAATTTTATGGCGTGGAAATAACAATTTGCAGTTCTGGCCATAGGACCATAAGTACATTGTTCGCCTTATGGTGAGCCTTTTCGTGTTTCGGAGGGCGTGACCGGCTTCGAACCCGCGACAAACGTTTGACTGGCCCGAAAATATTGTGAACAACACTATCCAAATATTTACTTACTGAGAATCTTTTTATTTGTGCAGAATTTTGAACGTACCGCCCCCATTCAGGTTTAATGTGCTGGTCGTGTAAATCTTTTTTGGGAATTTTGTTAAAAATGAAATGATTTATTTTGGAATCTAATCCGTGGACAGAAAACATTAGTGACGTGATAATGGTGCTGATTTTTTTTCCTATGGTGTCAATAACAGAATAGTTCTACATAAAGCTATTAAAATGGATATTGATATTACCAAGTCTTCCAAATAACATTTACACCCACTAATGAATAAACTATCTAACTAAATTGTAAATTTCATTCAATTACTAATTCCTAATTTTAATCCCACTCATCTGTGTCGTGAAAACTACCACATACTTAGATTTCTATGTTGATTTTACCAACGGATTAAATAATTCAGGTCACAATACAGTTAATCTAGAACTTGAATTAGGTACTGATAATATCGGAAAAAAATCATGTCGTCGTCTGGGTATTTAAGTACTGATAGTGGAAAGGCCTACGAAAAAACCAGCAAATGGGTATGTAGAGAGTGACGACTTTTGGTAGAGACTAGCCGTTTGGAATAAAGTATCTAAAATAAGAAGTACAGCCTGCAGTGCATATATTATTTTTCTTTAAAATAATAATAGGTACTTAGCTTTGTGAACAAAAATTAAATTTTAGCAAAATATGATAAAAATTGAAACTTTACCATTTGATAAATATCACAATTTCTAATGTTCTACGAGTATAATTAATTTCTATTGCAGAAAAGCTTGGCAGAAAAGCGATCCATGTTCGTCCAAAAATTGTTCTACACCAGTTTAAACATCGCAAAAACTTTTTTAGAACAGACTCCAGTCAGAGTCTCGTAGCGCCCTCTGTGCTCCTGGTTACGAAACTTTAGGAGTACTGCCATCTGTACTTTTCCGTTCAAACTACTTAGTCAGCTCTCTCTCCACGTACGTAAAGCCGATGTAGTTCTATTCCAATACGCTAGATGGCAATGAAAATTAAATGCCAGGAAACTTCTTGTTGTGATAGATAGAGGGCGATAGGTGTATGTGTTTCCTCCATGGGTTTTCGCTTTGTAGAGTTTTCCTTCCTTTGAAGCAATGCTTTGAAGTATCGGCTCAAAACCTTTGTTTTGTCCTGTTCATTGTTTTGAGTTCACTATGTGGATTAGTGGATGGGAGGTTTTAATGTACAAGAGGCTTAGAACAACACGGCCTTCCCGGGCGAGCGGAACGGGCGAGCGGAAGGCCGTGTTGCTCTAGAGGTTTTAAACTTAATATTAAAAATATAAAGGATGTAAGGGTCGGTGCAACGAAAACTGAACATCTTCCACAAAGATATTTTCTGGAAAATAAAATTTTGGCCGTACAAAATTCACCGAGTCAAATTTCAGTAGTGATTTTTTTCTTTTTAAATTAAGTACTTAGTTCAGTTTTGTTCACCGAACCGAACAACTTCTTTTAGTTTTCGTTACACTGTTCTTTCTCATCTTTTACCCTTCATAGCTCTACATCAAATAAATAACAATACTAGCAAGTACAAAAGTTCTTTTTAACATTTGAATTTCGAAGCTTTCCGTCTTTCATTAGTATGCGTATACGCAGAATTTTATTGACCTCTATAATAAAACAAAGAATTATTATGATTCACTCTCTACACTCGTACAAATGGCGGAAAATAAAGACATCGACGCGATGCGATACTTATGCGGGTGTCACAGGTGACTCAGACTTACCGATTAATCGAAAGGTTTACCTATAAAACACCTTATGTTTTTTAAATTGCGCAAAGAATACTTAGAACCGAAGCCTACTTTAAAAGTTAGTGGTATTAGCAAGTATTATGTTATCTGTGAAATGGTTTTTTACTTGGATTTTCCACAGTAACTCTACTTCATGTCGCATGGTAAATACACCGAAAATAATCATTACGATTTCTTTAATGATAAAGTGTTTTGTAAGTATATTCTTGGTACGCTAAAATCATCACCACCAAACGTTGTCTGGAAAAGATTGCTTAAAGCTATAAATAAGGCCTTTGCCCACAACCACAAAAAATATCCTTCACCATTGAATTGAAGCCTCGAATCTTGCTACAAACAAGACCTTTCAGTTTTGCTCTTATCACCCGAACTGGATTCTAAGTAGAATACGTCATCTTCTGAGTAAACGTGGTACTACTTATACAATTGTGGTCAAGCGTATGTTTGTAAACAATCAGGCTAGTTAGGCACCGCAGAGCATTCAAGCTTATAGCCAAGTTGGGTCATACAATCAAGCTTATATAGTCTAGTTGGGTCATACAATTGGTGAATGTTGGTATTAGACCTAGTATGCTAATCAGGTTTTGCGTTCAAGTAAGATTGTAAAGGTAACATGTGAAGGTAATCTAACAAGACTAGATGTAACCTCATTGAAAGTAAGTAACCTTCGGTAGGGTTAACTATATATCTCGTAAGAAGGATTACCTCCTTTATCAACTTAATAATGGGAATGGTGAAACTTGAGTAAGTCATTAAGGAGTAATACCAGGAAATAGGTAGCAGCTTATAATTTCTTGTACAATACTCGCCTAGCAAATGTGCAAAATCTTTAAAAAAATATCAAGTATAAAAAAAAAAGAAATGTCAAAATTTTGTGTGTTATAAACTCCACCGGTGAATAGAATATTTTATGCCTTATAAAATGCTTCCTTTACCTACCACGGTCAATGGCGCCCACAAAAGTCGTCACCACTCCACCGCGAGTGCGGTCATAGGACGAAATGAGATGATAATGTACTATTAAGTCACGTGGTCGCTTTATTTGTACTTCAGTTCGAAACTTA